>JBBMFX010000026.1:8096357-8111069 GCA_037832545.1 Rhabdalestes septentrionalis
AAAGCAAATAGACAAAACATCATAATAAGAGAAATAATGCAAAACTTGAATAATTCAAGAAAAACAAACCTCTTGTTCACTCTTAAACAAAATGGCAATAATTACATTTGATGTAATTCTAGTACAGTTTTGCCATTCAATTGGTCTCATTGTGAGAGGAGTGTTGATTACATAAGTGTTTTTATACTCTTCCTCATTAAATAAGATTCAGATTATCACTAATCAGTACCTCATAAAGCAGAATAAGGTGCTTGTGTAGGAATTTAACAGACACTGGCATGGAATTGTCATCATACACATAGAGATGCTGATTTAAAACAGCCAAACTCTTTGAATATCACTCTGATAGTACAAAAGTAAAAACAAATATATTGAAATCTACAAGAAAATGATTTGAGATTCATTTTGAAGTTTGTGACCCATACTGGAATCTTTCTTCTAACAGTCGTGGTTTTAATAGTTGAATAATAAAAACAGTCAATTGTAATAGAATTATAATCTAACAGTCTATTATAGTGGGCTGAAAAGTAATAAAATGGCAAATAAGTGTCCTTACAGTATTTCTTTTGGTCTCTTTCTTTCGTGTTTCACATATTAATGTTTGCCTTTTGGAAGTGCAAGTACCTGTTAACATTAACATTAAAGTCTTGCGAGGCAAATAAATATTTGCGGGAACATTACCTTGAGAGCAGTGACAAAGTCCACTCAGGCCTTTCAGGTGTTTAAACAAACTTTAGGTCAAATGTTTTATTTAATGTTTCTGCTTTGTAAAATAGCTTGGAACAGAAAGTGTGTTGAACTGATTACAGGCATCAAGCATACCATACGTAAACTGCCTTTAAACTTGCACTATTAAAATTATATTTAAACAAATGCATGGACTTATCAAATTGGCTTGCATCAGAAACATTTGGTTTAACATTTCTACATATGGATGTCTGTGGACAAAACAGCTAAAACATCCAGAAAGGGACAGTCTTGCTTGACTTAGATATCCCAATCAGCCATTATACTACTGACAGCAAATAACACTGATGAGTGCCACACAGAGCAAATTGTTCAGGAATGGTTTGCTGAGCATCACAAAGAGTTCTAGGTAATGATTTGACCTCAAATCTGAATTTAGTTCAGTATCTATGGGAGTGCTGGTCAAAACTTCAATCCATGGAGGCTGCATCTCACAACCAATAGGATATAAGGGATATGATGTGAATGTCTTGGTTCCAGATACCACAGCACACCTTCACAGAGCAGTTTGGGCCGCACAAGTGGGATCTACACAATACAAGGCAGCTGGCTTTAATGTAATGGATTATCGGCAAGTACAATATGTATGTATGGATCACACAACGCAAAAGTACACCTTTAAATAATGAAAATTCTTTATGAGTGCAGTTTATCTACTAAAGTAGCTAGCTATTGCTAACAAACCATTAGTCTTTTCAACTGCTGTGGTGTGTTCACATATGACAAATTAAAACTTTACATTTACACACTCAGTGTGAACAGCAGGAAATTCTTCCTTTGCGATGAACTTATTCACTCAAGTGAAGCAGCAAAGTGCCGGGACTGTGATGGAGTTGTGATTTATATTTCACAGAATACCCGGATCTCACGCCGCAACAGAAGAGGTCCATCATGACCCAGAGGCTGACCGGATGTGCCCTGGAGCGGGCCACGGCTATCTGGACGCTGGAGGGGTACAGGCTGCCCGCCTATGACATCTTTCGGGCTCGTCTCAAGGCCGCGTTTGACTTCCCTGACCATGGACAGGCCAGCAGCGCAAAACTCCTGCAGCTGAGGCAGGGGAGTGATTCGACAGCTGACTATTCTATTAAATTTAGAGTGTTGGTTGCCGAGACAGGCTGGAACGACGCTGCATTAGTCCCGGTGTTCTGAAAGGGTCTCAATGGGTCCCTGCAGCTGGAGCTGGCCTGCTGGGACGAGGGGATGTCATTGGACGAGCTGGCCCTGGGAATGCTGGGAAATTAATGCCCCTACCCGTGCCACAGAGGCTGTGGACCCACATTGCTGTGGATTTCGTCAAGGATCTCCCAGTGTCGAAAGGGTACACAGATATACTGGTTGTTGTGGACAGGTTTTTGAAGGGGGTCAGGTTCCTCCCTTTTCGTCCTCTCCCCTCCACTTTTGAAGTGGCCGAGGCGCTCTTTTAGTCTGTGTTCCTGACATTTGGCCTCCCAGAGGACATCCTGTCAGACCACGGGCCCCAGTTCATTTCTAGGGTTTGGAAAGCCTTTTTCCAGTAACTGAGGGCTATAGTCAGTCTGAATTCGGGCTACTATCCTGAATCAAACGGTCAGGTGGAACGGTCTGTTCAGCGGTGAGTAGGTTCCTCAGGCCAGCAGCACCGATGGGCTGAGTATGCACAGGACTCAATGCGCTGCCCCGTGACCGGTCTAACGTCCTTTGAATGTGTGTTCAACCCTCGCTCTGCCCATGGGATGGAGCCACCTCTGACGACCCAGGTGTGGATCTTTGGTTCCATAGGGCCGAGCCGCTGTGGGAAAGAGCTCACACATCGCTGTGCAGAGCGGTTAGGCAATTTCAGAGAGCTGTGGATTGGTTGCAGGAGGGACGCGCCAGAATATAGAGTAGGGGACAGGGTTTGGCTCTCGGCTCGGGACTTCAGGCGCACCGCACCATCTGGTCAGCTATCTCCTAAATAAATAGGGCCCTATGAAATCATTGAATGTGTTAAACCTGTGTCTTACAGACTTAGGTTGCCCGCACATATGAGGATCCACCCTGTGTTCCATGTATCGCGCCTAAAACCTGCACTGGCGGGGCCGCTGGACCAGGGTGAAGTGGTTCCCATGAGTTGGAGTTCCATACCAACAGACCCGACCGGCCGTTGGGGTTGCCCTCCTGGCCGCCATGGCGAGGTCGCCAGGCATCGATACCCCCCTTGGAGGCCGGTCCTGAGGGGGAGGGTGATGTCAGGTCAGGCCCGTCTCGACCACGCAGCTCCTCGTCAGAGTATTGGGAGATGCTTACCCTGGACCAGGTGAGGGTGACTGTCTGAAAGGTGATTGGGGGCGTGGGAAGCCGCAGGTAGCAGCGCTAGGCTGGGGTTTGCCAGGCAACTAATCACAAGTCCACATGTGGAGGTTCCGTAGAGTGATTAACGTGTTATTAGTGGCGTTGTGTGATTGGCTGAGTGTGTGTGCATGTGAGTATTTTAGAACAGCTGGTCCGAGTCATGCTTTGTGTGGTCACCAACTTCCAACTCAAGCACCTAGCGGTGCAGTGCAAAGCTTCAAACAAGAGAAAGACAAACCTGCAACTCCGGTCGCCACCTCCTCAGTGGGAGAAAAGCCTCACTGCCTGAGATCCATGAGTGACAAAATTCTAAGTCCAGCCTCGACAGGATCTCTCCGCAAGAGCCGCAGGCAGTGAACTGTGGACGAAGAAGTGCCTGTCCAGAAGTGTACTTTTTGTTTAAATTTGGAGAGAGCACAGTGTGCCTCTAAGACTCTGTCTGTTTTTGAGTTTTCAATAAAGCCCTATCGCACGAATCGGTCAGTCTGGGCGTCCCTGTGTCTGCATCGCCAGCCAGTCTCTGACAGCAGCCAGGAATGCAGCCCCCAGGGTGGAGTGTGTGGGGACTGTATCTTAGTCAAGGGAACCTCAGAGGTGCCAATAGCATTTCTGGGATTGAAACCCATGACCTACTGATCACGGGGGAGCTAGGCCCTAACCAATAGGCCACCAGCTTCCCAGGGCAGATTTATAGTTTACCAAGCTGGCAATCTCTAACATTAATCTAATGTTCAACTAATCTCACAGCCTTAGAAAAGTGGATCTGGCTCAGTGTCACTATGAAACACAGTGTTCTTAAAATGTACCTAACTCTACATTTATTTACCCCTGAAAACATGCCAAACCCTGTAATTTGGATTAAGTGGTCAGTAATTTGTAAACTGATACCTTAATTTTACCTTGAAAGTGGATTTAAGGTATGAGTGTGGAACCCCTTAATCCTAAACACAAGGCATTAATTCAGGAGGTTCGGTTATTTATTGGGAAAAAAAAAACAATTCAGTAGTTTCACCCCCTAATCAGCCTTAATCTGTGCACTTTTCATCTTAAATGTCTTTAATTTCCTGGAAATGAAGGTAAAATTGAGGTAATTTTAAGGGGTAAAATTAAGGGGCTAGGTTTCATACCTAGGTTTCATACTGTGTAATGAAAGAAACTGATTGTATATGGACTGCTGTTCCTATCTTGTGTGCACAGGGATATAAAGATATGATGGAAAATACAAACTTAAGGTCCTCTCTGTTTGAGCCATATTTGTTTAAAAATATTGATATATGAGTGTATTGGTCAAATGTAATGAACAAAAGTAATCAGAATATATTGTTAGGCAACAACGTCCAGGGAATTAAGAGAGTAAATATTTAATTCCCCCTCCAAACATTGAAGGAGGTGCTTGTCCACTTTATTTTTTTCCACATGCACTGCTTATTTAAAGTTTAAGGCCACTTAGCTGTAATATTTTTTTTTAAATTAAAAGTAAATATTTCCTTATCAGTTTGCAATAACTTATTAAAGATTTACCAGGTGAGGTACACAATATACACGTGATATGTAAATGTAAATATTTGCGAGGGCACTAGCTTGGGATGTAAAATACTTCCCCTTGTGATGTCAGCACTCATGACCACGCAAACCTGGTTTTAAGAACATTTTAACTAAACTCTTGACATATGTTCAGAAGAGCAAATGGTCACATTATTAGGCCAAACGTTGACACATTAAGCATTGGAAAATACACTAAGAATTATTATGCATCATTTATATGTTAAGAAAATCAAGTTGGTACATGCTCAGCTAAATAACAGCAGAAAAGACCCGCCAAAGCTATAGCAGCAAAATGAATAGTCAGACAGCTCTGAATGATTTTCTGATACACACGTTATGTTATCAAAGCTGTCCCAAGGGCCCGTGTAGTAGTGGCCTGGCTGTGTGAGAGAGGCCAGCATGCGGAGTCTCCTGTTCGGGCTGATAAAGGTGATTAACGGAGCCAGCATGGGAGCGCGAGGCAGGTGCTGAGGAGCAGCCTTAATTACTTTCCTTCATCAGAAGCTCTTGGATGACTTACCTGAGAGAAAAGCTAATTGGCACAATGTTTCGGTAAACAAGGCCCAAATTACAAGTGAGCAGAGCACCATCTGATCCTTTCGTGATAAGAGCTCGGCCTCAACGTGAGACTCCTCCAGCTGCTTTTATAATCCCCTCACTATGAGCTTGAGTGGCCATATCTTATTATTTAGCTCTTTGAAATGATGCCTAAAGCAGAATCAGTCATGGAACTTAATCAGCACTGTTTGTTGTTCTTGAATGAAAACAGCCAAAACCAACTTTGAGGTGAATAGTGGAGGCTCAGCAGAGGTTCTGGAGTTTAAATCTATCAGGCTTTTCTTCTCAAACTATGTCTTATTTATCAAAATACTTCAGCTGAGGGGCTTCTCTTTCTAGTCACTCATTCAAACTTTTAGGACTTCACAGTGGGGTGTCATTCAGGGCCTCACTGATAAGATGGATTGTGCATGAAGTCAAATGAGACCCTTAAAGGAAACTTGTTTTTGTGTGTGCGTGTGTGTGTGTGTGTGTGTGTGTGTGAGAGAGAGAGAGAGAGAGAGAGAGAGAGAGAGAGAGAGAGAGAGAGAGAGAGAGAGAGTGTGTGTGTGTGGCCAATTGTTTAGTTGTTAAACTATTTTCAATTAAAAATAAATCAATTAAAGCATAATAAATACAAAATTAAAAACATAAGTGGAACAGATATCAAATCAAATATATTCATAAACACATACAAATAAATGAAATTTATTTAAGCTTTTGGAAGGGAAACTGCTGTCTTTGCTAAAAAACAACTGCCAAGTTGCTCTTTCTGACATATGAAAGCCCTCAGGCACAGTCAGAACCCACACAGTCCCTTGTTAGGGAAGGAAAGTGATCCCTATTGTGAATTGGATATTATGCACAACAAAATGTTTCCCCAAAATGCAAACAGCAGAAATGACAGGTGTGAAGAACCCCCCTCCAAGGCTGTTGAAACAACAATTAGTTAATAATTAGTATAACTATTATCCATCTCCTCAAGTGTACATTTAGTCATACTTACAGTTTACATACATATATGCATGCTTTTACAAAACAGATGTCCATATTTATATTCCTAGATTTTATACTGTACATTTTTGTCAATGTACATTTGAACATTCTATTTTATATTGAAATGTGACATAATACTTTATTCTGTTCTATTGTTTTACTTAATTTTTGCTGCAGTTAACGGTGTACTGTCCACTTTCTGCCGTGAACAAGCAAATTTCCCACTTGTGGGACTAGTAATGGTTTATCTTATCTTGTCTATAACCAGGGCAGCCATGTGGACATGGGAAAAACATGCAAACTCCACACAGAAAGGACCCACAGCTGCTGAGCCAGGAATCGAACACAGGACCTTCTTGTGCGGGACGACATCGATACCCACTGTGCCGCTATGCTATTATGCCGTGAAAGGTATAGTGTAGCTAAATGTCCACAAATGTCCCCCTTATATCGTTTAGAAACTCTCTCCTAGCCTAGATGGATATGTCAGAAAAATCCTATCATGTTAACACTGACTCAAAAGTAGCCATTGTGCACCATGTCGCTATGTAAATATTGTAAGGAAATCCAATGTAACCTTTTATCCTGCTGCCTTTTATAGTCACAATAGAGGCTCTGCTTAGCTTACAGTCACTGATTAGGCTGCATTAGGTTTGTGGCTATTATTAATTGTATAAAATTCTACAGGCTGTATTATTCATCAGGATATTCTGGCACATTCATTGTATTTTGTGTTTTTGCCATAGAGAAGATTTAGATACTGTTAGTGAAATGCTGGCAGTATAAAAGCAACATGTTATTCTGTCCAGCTATGCAGTAGGTTTATAGAAAAGCACTAATTTTGAATTGTGATTGGACTGCATTGTCGTAAGTATTCCAGGTCTTCGATAAACTTAGTATGAGTGTTTGTCAGTGTATATTACCTTAGTTTTGACTTATTTCATTGGAAGAGCAGACGGCAGCCCCGAAAAAGGCCACAGCCACTCGGAAGAGCCCCAGAGGTCCAGTCGGTCCAACTCAAAATGTCAGTGGAGAGTCCTCGCTACAGCCTTCCAGCATCCAGTTCTGTCTGAAAGAGTTAAGGACCAGCAGCAGTGAGTCTGAACTGTCATGGTTGGCTTCACTACAAGCTGGTATTCAGTCACTTCAAAGAGTTCCTCCTACTTTGATGCAGTCTCAACAACCCCAGCAAGGCTCAAGCAGTGACCTCATGCTCGCTGGGGCTGTTCTAAGAGGATGTACTGCCTGCATGACCCACGCTTTTATCTGATCTGACCCCTTAAGGACAGGCACAGCTGGGCAAGTGGATGTGTCCTCAATCTTTCGAAGCTTTGCATACTCTCAGATGATAAAAAGACAGAGCAGGAGAACCTCCCTTGAAATGTATCTGGCACGCTGTATAATAACTTTGTGCTCCCATTTTTTACATTTTATTTCCAATTCTGTGCACGTCTCAGAATGTCATTAGAAATGGCCCAGATTTTCATTGTACTGGTGCTTGTAAAAATTGAGCTTTTTATTTCCTTATTTACTATATTTTTATGACAGTCATGATACCATTATGTTCCAAAAAAGGCAGTATATATTATAATTTGTTGTCAGTATTTTACTTTATTGTATGGGTAGAGAGTGGTAGAGAAACAGACATCAGCATGAAGACAGGGAGAGAGGGAAAGAAAGAATGCGAGAGAGTAATAAATTATGACAAGCAAATTTTTTTTCAGCTGAAATCATAGTCGAGCATCATCGTCATTTCTAACGCTCTGTCCCTGCACCTCCAACTTGCTCACTTTCTGCTTTAACACCTCTTTGCTCACCTCACTCTGCTTCTAATGTCTGTCAGCCATTACAGGAGCCTGTCTGGCTCTGCATCATTACCTCATCACGACTCCCCCACAGAGTTAGACAGATGAGTTGGTTGAGGGTGACAGCTAAGCTTTCTCGATCAAGCTCCTTTTGATGGAAAAAAAATTGTTGCTGACCTTGCTCATTATAAACTCATTGACTATGAGTTTGAATTACCCACTTTAAGAATTGTGTCAGTGGTTCCAAAATACCGTTTCTCACTCTCATAACTACTTACTTACATATCACTTACACAGCAGTTACCCAGTAATTAATGGTAGTTGCTGATTTATATGTCTGTCATTATAGCTGTGGGGCCATAGGCAGTGCAAGAGTTATAATGATGTCCATTAACATGTGGTACCAAATGGGATCTAACTTGTGCTACAAACAGTTCACATAAACCCTATATGGGTATAGAGGGGGATTTGGTAATGAGGTCTGGGCTCAGGACCATACCCTCTCCCAGTCTTCCAGGCATTGTAACCTGGTACTCACTCTGTCAGCTGTAGGGCCATAACACCACTACAAGGCATCCTCTTTGCTGTTTTTGTTAGTAAAGGGGATATGGCAATTTTGAGGTCAAAGCCACTTCTCTAGTATCTCTTTGACGGAATCCAGCTTGTAGTTTCCACCGGGGGGAGTATCCATGGTATCCATGGTGCTTGGTTAGTGAAAGTGACTCTGTGCTGTGGTGTGTCCACGTTTGACAGAACAGTCTGAACAGCACAAAATTCTTCCGCTGTAACCAATTGACCAAGTAAAACAACGGGCAGCCAGGAACAAGGTGCCCAGGGAGCAGTTTGTGGGGCTGGTACCTTCCTCAGGGTACCTCAGATGTGCTTAGCAATCTTGGGATCGAACCCATGACTTCCTGATCACAGGGCAAATACCCTAATCACTACACCACCTGCTACCCTAAGGACAGGAACACTCGTAAACAGTGATTTCAGTTTCTTCAATGTGTTTTTAGCTGTAAGGGTGACCAATCACATTTTTGGGTTTTCCCTTGACATGGTACTGAATGTGATCTTCTATTTGTTGCCTGCAAAAGGCGTACAAGGTTTTATGCACTCCATAGGTTAACCTATGGGGTTGTTCAATGACCAGTTGGTCAGGGATCAATGGGACTAGGCAAGAATACCTCACTCTGAATGTGTTGAGTCACCCGTAATCAATGTAAGGCCGGACTTTTTGAGGACCTCGTATTCCTCCAACGCCCAGGTTTCAGTTCTGATTATGGGTGAAGCTCAGTTGTGCTGTCCCACGGCCGGAGAGCAGGTAGGCCTGTGGCCCTGGAGGCAATACAGACCTCGCCAGCAGTGAATACTTTAGGGATATGTTGACTGGGATGTATGAATAGGGGCTTTCAATGGTTGTGGTTTGTGGTTTCATTTGGTGCTGGGAGTGTCGTAAAACTGAATACTAGGATTGTTCACAGTGGTCTAGAGGCACAGAGAGGCGAATGGGTGGGCTAGCCTGGGTGGTAGGATCAGGTGGGCCAGCACCATAGACAAAAACATTTTAACAGACTTGACAAACTGATTTATTGAAAGGAACTTTCCCACTAACATGTTCTTCTTTGGAGGCCTCTGTCCTCTTAATTTCCGGTGGAGACCCCAGTGTCCTCCTCATACACTCACATGTTCTGAGGGCAGCCTCTCTGCTCCACTGACAAATGAGAGGCCCCATGTTGCATGGGCTCCTGGGTGAGTTCTCTGCTGCAGGGACCTGTGGCATAAGAAGTATGAGAAGTATTCCATGACACTGATGCTGCTGGTGGATGATGGGGGCATTGATGTGCATCCATCCATCTGTCATGATTGCTGTGGGTGCATCAGCAGGAAATGCACATGAAGGAGATTTTAATGAACATGCAGGCAAGCAGATAAGGGAAAGCAGGAGATATTTCGGTGCGGCTCTGGTGTGTGCTACAGTTTGCATGCAGTTCAGACAGGATCAAGCAAAGCAAAGCAACTCTTTATAGTAATACATGATCATATCATATCACACCACAGCACAGTGTGAACAATGTGAAATTATTTCTCTAATTTATTCCATTCACCAAGTTAAGCAGGGGGCTGCCACAAACAAGTGTGTGTGGGGACGGCACCTTGCTCAAGGGTACCTTAGGGTTGACACTAGCAGTTGAGATTCTATCCCACAACCTTCTGATTGCAGGGGCAACACCCTGACCACAAGTCCACCCAGCTGCCTCAAGATGGAACCTCCCACTACTAGTTAGATACAGAAATCTTACTAGTGAAGTCTTTCCAGGATCCTGCAGAAGATGCATAAAGTGTATCTTTAACGAGTGAGGCCATCATGAAGCAAACATCTATTCTCCCAGAGGATAGCAAATGTCCCCTACAAAGATGCTACATTTCCTCACAATGGGGGTGCAAGTCAGGCAGAGCAGAGACTGGGGATCAGGGCTGAAAAGAAAACATTCACAAGCAAACACACCCACAGTAGTGGGGTAAGTATGAAGGAGGACAGACAATGAGATGTGGGTCGACTGAGCTTCTATAAGGAAGAGGAAACAAGGGGCAGGTAAAACTAATTGGGGACACAGAACAAACAAAAATGGTGAATACAGATGGGTTTCTGTCAAGGCAGACAAGGTGAAATTACAATATGTTTAATGCAAAAACAAGAAACACAAAAACAGACACTAAGGGTAAAAAACAAGTAAAATGGCACAAGTGTGATCAGAAAGCAAGAATTAAAAGGTAGTTTGATAGGAAATTTAAAAAATCCACAAACACAGGGTGGATATACATTGACTAAGGATGGAGAATGTAAACAACAACATAGACAAAAAAACAGGAAAAAGTCAAAGAATATTTAAAAAACCCAAGAAACTGGAAAAGATTGGGTGGATGTTACAACAGGTGTACCCAAGCTCAGTACTTTTGTGGCCAGTGAATAAATATATATGATTTGAAAAATAAACAATGATATGAAAATATATATGAAAATGATACTGCTGTAACAAGGCCTTATTTTACCATTTTTGTCAGTTTTTATTTTTCTCATAGATTGAAAATACTTGTCTTGGAAATGAAAGCATCTCACAGTCGTCTAATGAATGGCCCAATAGAAATATTCCAAAACAACTTGGAATTAAACATTGAATAGATTCCTCTAACATCTATTCAAAGTTAGGAATGTTTTATACTCACCCTGTAAAAAACATTCCAAACAAGAGTGAGAGTCATCATTTGAAAGTTTGAAATGTAGAATTCTTTGCTAGTTTAAACGAGGTATGAATGAGAAATCATGAACATAATTAAACAACTGCAAAATGCTTTTGTTGATGCCAATGAGAAGTGCACATTTCTAGAAGTAAAGATCACACGGGCTCTAACACTGTTGAGCCCTGATTATATTTCTAAAATGAATTTTATTTGGGAAAAAATAAATAAATGACACAAAAAAGGTTTGTATACACAGACACTGGTGCACATTCTAATAAGATTCACTTAATTCAATAGTTAATTCCATTCTGCATCTGTTCTTTGCAGTCACTGACCTGTCTGAATAAGGACACTGCATGTTGGCAGAGTTGCTTCATGTGAAGATGCGGAACAGCCCTAAGCTTTTCTCTTATCTTGATGTATGCCTGTGTGTGCCTGTGTATGTGTGTCGGTGTGCGTCCCTCAGGACCTGTAGGTGCTCACATCCATCAGTTCCCATTAGTCCTGAGTGCACATGACAGGCAACCGCAGCTTTGTGAAGGATAAAGACACACTCTTTCAAGTCAACAAGGTCAACAAGTTGGACCTGAACCAATGAAACAAAGGTAGGCTGTTTATATGTAAACATGCACACACAACCTTAAAGATATTGCCCTATAAAATTCCATAGCTATCCTGTTTTACTGCCACTGACAACAGACTCTGTATAGAGAACATATCCAACCCCCATTTGTGTTAACTGGTACACTATTTCAGCAGAAATGTTGTTTATTCATCTGTACTATTTATATCCAGGCTTCTTGTGTAAATAGCATGGTGTGTTTTACATAAGAAGTTTCCTCTGGGTTCTGAGTTTTCTGACTCTGATTCTGATCATGACCGTTCATTGGAGGGCTGAACTGAATGTATCTCTGCGGGTGGACACACTTAGTAGACTCAGTCCATTTACTCCATTCAACTGGCCTTCAGTCATCAGATTTAAGGTCAGCTAAAGTCAGTCAGCTGGAAGGTGTGTCTGGTATAATATGGGTGGCTCCAGTGCACTGAGAGACACTTATTACCACTCCTCCTCACACACACACACACACACACACACACACACACACACATATACACACTGTCTACAGTTCTGGTTTCCTCGGTTGCTTTAAAGAGTGGCTCCCAGTCACAGTGCTAAATAAAAAGCCATTCCAGAGCTGGTGGGTGCGTTAGAGCAGGAATCCGAGACCACCAACTTAAAAGACAGAAATGCCAACTGACATAATGTAACCCTCAATTGAAGCTTGACATTATTAGAGCCCAAAATCTGAAATTCTAAAAGCATTCTAAACAGTTGTCCATAATTAATGCAGACTCAGATGTTGCTTGAAAGCAGATACTGATGAATATTCAGCCATGGAAAAAAAGAGACCACTTTTCTTTTTTTCTGTTCACTGTTTGAACAGTTTGCAGCAGTAAGATGCACAGGTTGCTATGCTTTTATGCAGTGTGAGCTGTGTAAAAAAATATGAAATACCTCCATATGTGTTGTAAGTGCAAAAGTGTTTGTATAGCAGCTATTTCATGTGCTGTATTCCAGCAGCTTCGCTCCTGATTCAATTTCTGATGGAACGAAACAGAGCCACACATGCACACACTACAAAGTGAGATTGACCATTCTGTCTTTGGTGAACACACCACAGCATAAAGTGTGTACAGCACAAAATTCTTCCCCTACATTTAAATTGCCGGCCGAACGCCCAAACCACTAGTCTAACATTTGCACCACAATAGGCAACTAACATTACTATTTTAATTATTGCAATTGTAAAATAATGTAAGTGTTGTGTCGTTTAACATTTTCACGGTATGGTATAATAAAATATTTACATGTATTTTTTTACAATTTGATCCAAAAATGTTCTTGTTTGAATCAAGTGTGGTCAATAGCGTATAAAACAGTAGTGAAATGCACATTTAACACAGACACTCTGCCACAAATTACACAAGCAATATCCAAAAAGTTATTTTCCATGGCTGTATGTATAGATGTGGAATTGTTTTCATGTCTATAACATTTGTTGTAATGGAACTCCATTACATGCCATATATAGTTTCCAAACGTGATATGTCAAACAGTGTCTTAAAATCAGGCTATAGCTGACAGTCCAATCATCATTCTACCATACGCACATCAATGAGAATATGTTCTTTTTAATGCTACCCATGACAGGCACAACCGCTATACCAATCAAATCAGATAGCTGAGATGTAATTTACATGTAGTTTTATTATTTTAGACTATATTTGGAGCTCCTAAATTATATCCACAGTCAGATTTACTGAGGTAAAAGGCTAACTTAACTCCTAACAGATATTTGTTGATGGACAATTGCGTTTGGAATGCATTTTTCCAGAATATGGTCGAGTCTGCAAAATTTTGCTCGACAGTAGTCAGTTTCTGCTGTTGGGTTCAGTTGGGTTCAGACAGAATATTTTGAGCTAAAATTGAATTTAGAGAGAATTTTGTTAGGCTGTAGATGGGTTTTGACAGAATTTTGCTGGGCTCAGGCAGAATTTTGCTCAGATTAAAAACCTTGGGGTTTGTATGAAGTCTAGTGGGATTAAAGTAGAATGCTGTTGGATTGTATTCAATTCAAATGAAAAACAAACATGTCAGGCCAGATTAAAGTTCTAACCTCTAAAATCTGCAATGCAGCAGAATGATGTCATTCACATGTTTTACTACTATCCTCTCCTACCAACCTTTTATTTCTTTCTCTGACCCTCTTTATTATGCAAAAACCACATACACAGATATAAAAATAACCAAGCCATACAGCCGAGCCTTTACTAACAGCAGTCAAAAGAATGCTGCCAACTTCAGTCAGGACTGCCATAATAACCTTAGTGCATGCCTTCTCAATCGTGTACATGAAGTCATAATTGAAGCCATCATCAGGCATTGCTTATCAATTTATGCCTCCAAATCCTACTGAGAATTCTAGTGGAAACGATCCAAGCAAACGCTCACCTTTCACTTCTGAAGCCCTCATTCCCTCTCCTTTTGTAGCAGTAATCTCCTCCATTAATTCTCTTCCTGAATTAGACGTTTATTTATAAGGTGATAATTATTTATTTACCCAGTGGACGCGTGAGAGCTGAAAAAAAAACTCCACTCACTATCCCTCAGTGCTGGAATAGAAAGGCTAATTAAAGCAGACACTAATTTGGCTCTTTTAATCGAGCGTTAGTTCCAGGCCATTTAGAGCACTAGAGAGCGGCGGAGAAATGCCAGCCCAGCCCACGCTGAGATGAAGCCCCTTTAGACATTGTCATCAGTGACACCCTGTCAGAGAAGAAAAATGAACTATGAATGCACACAGTATACACCACAGCAAGGCCTGCTCAGCCCTTCAATCACAATATCATGAAATGCCTCCTTTCCAGATGTACTGTTTAAGGAAAGGGAATAATTTCATACATGCACTGAATGTAAAGCTTTTTTTATAGCACTATAGAAATAAAATGTACTTCCTTACATGAGTCA
>JBBMFX010000026.1:8137522-8148938 GCA_037832545.1 Rhabdalestes septentrionalis
ATTACTAAAGTGTGGTCCTTTAATACTAGAACAACAAAATATATTTTTTATAATTTTATATTTTTTACCTTACCTTGTCAGTGGATCTGGGGACCCACATGGGAAACAAATCTAGATGCTTCACCACCTGTGAATCACAATATATTTGACACAGTGTTAGTCTGCAGCTTGGTCTAGCATAAATCAGCTCCATTTTAACCAATTCTTCTTTTGAAAGTTTTTTCTTTGAGAGCTGTGCCACCTGTGCCAAAAGGGATTATTAGGTTTTTGTCTGTGTTTTTTAAATATTGGAAAATGCATTTGGAACAGAATAGACAGGTAAACTGGGAGGTCCCTGTTCTAGAACCACAAAATGTTTCAGCAACCTTGATCAATTAACAGATCCAACATCATGCCCAAATAAATGGTGCAGTTTGAGTCCTGGATTGGTAAATTCGTATTGCGGCCCACTGCATCTTGGGCTTAGACATATCATTATATCTTGGCCATTTGTCCATGTTTGCTTATGATTTTTGGGCCACATTGATGCTGCATGATCAATGCTTCATCATGCCTCATTAGCCTGTGCTGCAGTCCCACCCTTGCCAGACATCTCATTTTTCACTGCTCCCATTAGTAGTCATATAATGCAACTATGATAATCTGGACCTGGAGGGTAAACAGATCCTAATTCTAGCACACGTCCCAGAACTCGATGGATGGTGCTTTATCTGCCGCTGGGGCTCTGATGACCTTGAGGAGGCCATTGGTGTGCCGCTTTCGTCCTGCCGGTGTCAGCCAACCCGTGTCCTTATCCCCTTCTTCCATATGTGTGTGTGTGTCTGGGTGGTGGATGGGGGTGGAGGGGTGGGTTTTGCTCCTTCCTGTGCTAGTTGACAGTGTTATGTATTGACACGTGTTTCGATCTGTGGTGCCCACTGATTGCTTTGTTAAAGGGCCTCTTTTAAAAGCCCGTTTTTTTATTGCTTTCTTATCTCCCTCTTCTTAGCTGTCTACACAATACTCCCAACAGCTTCAGAGCCACAGCACTTTTAGCCTATTAAATATATTGTTGAATGAAAAAATGGCTTGCTCCAAGTAAGCTGTGTCCCACAAATGTTCCATGAGTATTTATGTTGAAAACCTGTTTTTCTTTGGTTCTGTATGAAAGGACAAATCACAACAGGCTATTATGGAGACAGAGATGCAGGGCAACTCCTGTGCTGCTCAGTAAAAGTGGACACACTAACGCATGCAAGACATAATCCCAAGACATATAGGGTTATTCATTATTTCATTATTTCATGTGTGTGTGTGTGTGTGTGTGTGTGTGTGTGTGTGTACATAGACATGTTTTTGCATCAAAAATGTGTATTTGGCCATTTTGTTAAGTGGACTGGCAAGGCAAATGCATTGTTGAAAATAAAAGAACATTTTTTTTAATACATGAACTTAAACCTTAAATACAAAGGCAGGATACATGTTAGCACCAGGTATTTGCCAAGTTGCTGGGACCTCGTCAATCAGGTTATCTTGGTTGTTGTCATGCTAACATCAAAGTTAACTGGAATTGGTTGAGTTCATGTTGCCTTTAAAGGTTTGTAAAAAATAAACAAATGACACATATAATAGGACAGTCATGTCCACAGTGTAGAAGCCTCGCCATTTCTGTTCTGAAAATGATAATCTTTTTTTTTTTGAGGTCTCCCTCATGCTACCAGAACAGCTTTGACTTGTCAAGGACAACACCTCTGAGGGTGTGGTGTGATAGCTGGCACTAAGATATCTTTTTAGTCATGCGTCCTGTCCTCCAAGGATCCTACTAGCTTGTGCAGCACATCCCCCAGATGCTTGAATGGATTGAGATCTGCGGAATCTGGAAGCCAAATCAACACCTTGAAGTCTGTGTCATGTTCCTGAACACATTGCTGAAGGTTTTGGTGAATACCATTGCCATGAAGGGGTAAATGATCCACCCGGCCCTCCACATGATTGAAAAGAAAATGGGATTAATCAGACCAGGCTACCTTCTGTCACTCCATGGTCTAGCTCTGACGATCACATGCTCTTTTTAGGTGCTTGCTGATGTTCCTCAATGCACATGAGTGTGCTTTGGCTGGCCATGGCCTTCCTTGAACCAGTTTTGGGAGATATCAACTACCGCAAACTGGGAACACCCCATAATACCTGCAATTTTGGAGATGCTCAATCAATCTGGTCCTTGTCGAAGTCACTACAGTCACTACACAGGACTCCTGATTCCAACACATCAGCTTCAAAAATTGACTGTTCACCTGCTGCCTAATACGTCCCACCCCTTGATAGATGCCGTGGTAACAAGGTAATCAGTGTTATTAACATCAGGTAATCAGTAATCAGTGTACATTTACAGACATTTGCATGCAGCACACAGAGAACATGGGATCCAAACAGAACAATTTTTGTTAAGATGGTTTTCTTTGACCAAATAAAGGAATGGATGAACGTGGACATGTTTTACATCTTGATTTTACTCACAGCTAGGTTGCTGTATCCCTGTAGATTTAGGTCATTAAATCCTAGAACCACACTCAGTTCTTAATTAACATTAAAAAAAGAGAGAAAAATCACATTTTAAGAGAGCTGGCTGACAGACAAGAAAACTGCAGAACACCCACTCAGTTGATTAAAACAGTTAGGCTTAAAATTTGGGTCAGTCGATCAATCAGTTCGCAATCAATGGTAATCACTGCTGGCCCTCTTTTGTTTTTATCACAGTGGTTGTGAAAGTTGATAGACTTCCATCCTCTCCACACACACACACACACACTCACACACACTGGTGGCATATTAAGCAGTCATTTGGGAAGACGCCGTACATGTCACAGGGATGATGTTTCAATAAGGAGCTACTGCCAGATGGGAAGGATTCTCATCTGATGTCCTACTGTACGTTCTCCTCCCTGAACAGTGGCCTTGATATCTCCCCATGTCTAATTACACCAACAAGCTGATAAGACTGGCTCCGTGTCATAAATATTTGATTGTGTTCAATTGAACGCCTCAGATAGCATCTCATGCCCGTCCCAGTGTGCAGCGACACAGCTTCTCCATGGCTGAGAGGCACAGCTCAGTTTAAAAGCCATTAGCCACACTGTCAGGCCTCGGCACAGGCACTCTAAGTAATCGTCTACATGTCTGCTGCACTTGGAGAGGGCAGTGTAATGGTATGTAGTTATAGAGCAATGGTTCAGCCAGATATCAAATTTATACAGTTATTGTAGGGTTTTTCTTTCGTAATCCAAATGTAATCAACCATGGCATGTTCGGTGTCTGAAGCTGGAGCAACAAGACTGTTGTTACCAATGTACAATATATACAAGTTTATAACCACTATGCCATGCACTGTGCATGCTTAAATCATCACGCATACATGAGGAGCTCTGTATTCTATCGGTGCAGACAAAGTGGGATCAAACTTTGGGATCCAAGCACTAGTGTTGGGACCCTATGTAAAACTTAGGAATTTTAGGTTAAAGCATATTAAAACTCTATTGAAACTTTAAGGGAAATATAAACATATTCACTTATATCCTAAGGCATATCAGTATATTCACTTGATGATTCATGTATGATTGATGATTCTTTTTATATAACACTCCTAATAGTGGAATGTTTAAGCAACTAAATCATTAATGTTGTATAACCAGTCCTGGAGCCATTAGGGCACGTTGCCTTTTTTTTTTACATATATGCTTTATGATTTTTCACTACGTGTGCAAACTTATTTTATCTCTCAGCTCTGGTCCTGTTCAGGGTCGTTGCTATGGGGTCATATCATGCTGAGCCATAACATGAGAGACAACCGGAGATTCATTGGTAAAGTTAAGATTAACAGTGATCCCTGACGTGTATATGATGTTTTTAATATAGAAAAAGTTTGGGCACTCTGCCCAGGGTGAGTCCCTGCTTCGCCCCCATTGGTCCAGTAACAGGCTCTGGGTACCCATGAAACTAGTAAGGATTAAGGAGTTAATCTTTGAATTAATAAATTATAATTATCGTTCTTATTATTGTCCTGAATCTTCACCTACACAGTTTAAGAAGCAAAGGCCATAAGTTGTAGACAAAGCAAAATTGGAAGAATGGAGCAGAATGCTGAAAGTTTCCTTTTGCTGTTCCATGAAAGCCAAACCAAATTGCAATTAGGGCCATTCACCATTAGGGATAAGAGTGTGTCACTTATTACTTTCCTTTGAAGAATAAGTGTGATTTTAAATGTTAAACAATGAAAAAGTTATGTTTAATTACATTTTAATGCAATTTCATGCCGTCATTTTAATGCTTAGTACTTTTATATTTATACTTTTGACATTTTACAATCATGGCAGAGAACACTAGATAATACACTCAGAAGAATAACAGATACAGCAAATGCATGCATAGGCTATAGGAAGGTTTTGTTTTTATAAAACCACTTTTCACTATACAACCAATACATGTAAGCTGAGGACAAATCAGAAATTGTTTAGAGGGAAAAAATCAGGTTAAAACAGTTGATGTGATGAATTCAAATAAAGTGTGGCTGTTGCTGTATGATTATTTTGAAATATTTTTGGTTGCATCCTACTGCTGAAGCCATTATTTGAAAAGGTCTCATTGCTGGAGAAGATTGGTTCAAAAGAATATCCAAGGCGTTAGATATCCTACAGAGCACAGTAAAGACAATGGTCAACAAGTGAAGAAAATATGGCTCAACAGTCTCTGCAATCAGGACATATCTCCCCATTTGATGAGAAGACAAGGAGAAAGGAGGTTACCATGTGGCCTATGGCAACATTAAAGGAGTTGCAGGACATTCTAGCAAGTATTATTTGCTCTCTACATGTGCCAACAATCTCCCACTATTGGGTAGGGTAGCAAGACAAAAGCCTTTAGTCTCGCAAAAGATCCAAGCTTGGATACATCCATGCCCACAACCATGTGTAAAAATTGATTGATGAAACCAAGGTTAAACGTTTTGGTTATAACTCCTAAAATTATATTTGATAAACAGTTAAAATCACAGAACAAACACAGAAAGCAAGGCAGAATGCAATAAACATAATGAAGGGTATACAGGAATATCCATGTTTTCATTAGGGATGACCAACAAACACACACACCCCAAACAGGGTATAAATCCATAATTAAATTGTGATGGGCCAGACTACAAATTGACATCTTTTGGGGCTCAGGACCATAATAAAATACAAACAAAAACACATGGTAAACAAGGACAGAGGATGGAAGAGGAGCAGGTAACAGAAAAAAAAAGAAAAGAGTGAGGAAAGATGGGGCACGACTACTACAAATATACTCATGGTGAAACATGGTGGTGGCAGCATCATCCTTTGGGACTGCTTTCTTTCTGTTGGAACTAAGACTTTGGTCAAGGTGAATGGAATCGTGAATGGGTCCAAATATTAGTCAATTTTGGCGACACACCTTTAGCGATTTTCTGGGAAACTGAAGATATAAAAGAATTTCACTTTTCGGCATCACAACAACTTGAGGTATGCATCCAATCCACAAAGTAATAACTTCACCAAGAGAAATTCTGGAATGATCTGGAATGGTCCAGCCGGGGCCTAGACCTGAAACAATATGAAAATCTGTGGGCTCACTTGAAGAGGGCAGTGCTCAAGAAATGGTCCCCCAATTTAGTAGATATCTAAATATATGTGTAAGGAAGAGCAAGCAAATATTGTAAAATCTAGATGTGCCACGTTAAAAGGCTCCTACTTGAAATGAGTGCTGCAATAAAATGGAAAGGTGCTTCAGCTGAATAAAATTTTTGAGGTTTGCATACTAATGAACCCAGGTTTTGTCTGGGTTTCCCTTTTTCCCTTTTTTCTGAATTGATTTCACATTCTTTATAATAAAGGATGTTCACATCCTCCGTATTGTTTACCATGTAAAACTTTGGTGTGCAAACATTTTATATCCACTGTACATTTTTAGGGGCTGGCCGCTGTGTTGAAGATTGGGCCAATACAATACTGATCATTTATCAGTAGCCTATTTGGCCATCTTAATAAATGTTTAAAGCCACATATTCATATTTTGGATACTGTATATAAAGTGGGTAATATGGCAATTATTTATGCGCTAGTAGTTTCCACAAACTACCTTGAATTTTATGATTCTTTGTAACATTTGGTATTTTACTTTAACTGATTAGTTCCCAGAGGACAGTAAAAACCTGATTAAATAAGAAATCTTCCCAATCTAATCTATTTTATATATTTGTGTCTATTTATGACTGTTTGACGTTTTTCCATATGAGATTGCAGGGCAGAGGCTTTGATCTTAACTTGTTTTTGGGAACATCTCATTCTCATCTGCTTCTGGCTAAACAGTCTAGCTGTGATGTACCATGCCAGTAGGCAGTTTATCTAATGGCTTCTTCCAACATCTGTTTCATGCTATAGAAACAGTATGCACAATTATAGTATCAAACCATTATGTTTTATATGCACACCTGATCAACCATCTCTAAATATGCAAATATGGCATAGACTGGACTGCAGTAATGATCCCAGGTGCAGTACCTCCTCAGTGCCACCAGGGACCACACACCATGTCCTGTTTTCAGCCTTTTACAGGAAGTAACCCAGCCAACTGCTTTGTGGACGCTGTGTTTTTGACATTGCTTTGGACTGCCTGTATTTTTCTTGTTAGCCAGTGGCTGTTTTCAACCACATCTTCGTTCGGTTTTGTGATTTCTAAGTAAACACCTGTGACTGAATCCTACTGTGTTGGGTCATTACAGATACAGTGTCTGATTTAAAGGCATGCCGCAACTCCCAATGTGACCATTTTTATAACAAATAAAGAAAACTGTTCAGAAGACATGACAAACTGTTCATTTATAATGATGTAGTTGATGTCAAGATGGAGACAGCATCATCCTACAGTGACAGATGACATTCTGTTAAGCATGCCATAGGCATTTGACTGAACTACAGTATATGCCTCACCCTGACTTATTCTATGGGATGGACAGAGCCACAGCAATGCATCTAGTAGGATGCATTACACTGAGACTCTGGCACTTTCATTATCTCTCTGGGACAGTAAATTGATATTTAATGATGACGAATACACAATGAAAAAGCAGTCATGGTCAGCTGTGTGAGGTGGGAGGCCACTATCAGGATTAATGCATCAAATGAAGCACTCTGCAGAACACTACACACAGTGGCTACTTTATTAGTGATGCCGACCTTGCAGATCTACTTTGCTGATGTATAGTGAGACACCATAGCCCATCTATTGCTTGGTAAAATTTATGTTCGCCATCCTGAAGCAACCAGCCAACCTTGCAATGGTCAATGTTTGACCACAAAATGGCTGACCACACTCGGCCTAGCAGTGACACAGACGCTGCCATGCATACAGTATAACCAGCTCCACACATGATCCAACTACTGGATTCTTGACCCCCACAATCCCAATTCAAAATACTCACTGCACTTTTTTGAACCCCATATCCTATTAATACCTCACTCTACTATTTTACCCCCCCACACACACACACAATCCTTGTAAATACTTTAAGATTCTATTCATTATTATTATTTTAATTACTTTCTCCTTTTGTACAATTCACTTTTTGTATGTGGAAAAAAAGACAGCTACTGATTCATTCCTTTAGAACCCCTATCATTTATTCAAGTAAAGGACATTGTGTTTTTTTCTTATTTTTGTATTCTACTTTTTTCCAGAGCCCTAATAGTGACATTTGCCTTTTAAACCAGCGAAGCATCAAAGTGTTCTCTTAAATGAGTGTGAGGTGTATGAAAGGCCTTACGGGCCCTTGGTTTGACACCTCAAATGAATCGTGAAGCCGCCGCTGTGTGTTGCTCCCCTTTAAACAGCCTCATCTTACAGAAATAATCCACTTTCCCCCCCAGGGAGACTCCACCGGCAAAAGCACAAAGCCACTGTGCGGCCTGTGCTCTTTAAAAAACGAGTTCATGGAATATTCTAAAACACCTTTGTCTGTGGAATGGTCCTGCTGCTGCTGCTTTTTCATGTGGAGGCTGTCCGGTTTTATGTCCTTAGGCGGTTTGGTGATCTGAATAGCTACCTGGATCTTGAAAAATTAAATCTTAAAGGGCCCATATCCTGGAAAGCTCTGTTATATTATGCAGTAACAGAGTTTGATGTAGTATGTAAACACTTTTAGAAAACTGAATCCCCAGTTCATCCAGTTCATTATATCTCAGTCCCAAAAGTGTGTCCAGAGGAAGTTGAACCAGTGGAACGTTCTTCTGAATGAACTGCCTTTGTTATTGTGATCTTTTATTCTCATTTTTTTCCTCAGTATTCTTCAGCTGTGTGATGAACACCAAACCTACCTTGTTAGCGATGGCATAGTACACCTTTGTGTTTCTCACAGTATTAAAGACAAATTTGTTAGCGTCAGAGAAAGTGATATTTATATTATATTAGTTTGCATCTCCATTGTTATTGTTTTGCCCGGGCAATAAAAAATGTGGCCTCTTTCCACATTGTGATCACAACATTTTGACCAATCAGAAAGCAGTGAGGGCAGCTCGATTGATGGCAGGGCTGTGACAGACGGGTACTGGCTTGATGCTCTATTTGTTTGCGGTACAGCACAGTTTCTAGTTCCAGTGGTAAAGCGCCATTACATTTATCCACCCAAAGCAGTCCTACCCTGGCCAGCTTTTTAAATGAGGTGCCATACAGGTGCCATGGCCTGACCTCTGGCCCACCTCCCCCGGTTGTCCAGGTCCCCGGAATACTAACCATGTGCTTTCACCCTCTTTCCTTCCCCTCTGGCTTCTCCCTTGACCTTGATTAGTTTCACTGGCCCCTTGTTTTCCACTCTCTTCTCAAGCTCAGCTCAACCCAGGGATCATTGTCTGTTCATTGTCTGTCTGCTTAGTTGTGTGTTTTATTCTGTTTGTTTTTCACATCCCTGAACTCATACAATACTAATGCTTAGCTTGCATTTGCCTCTCACAGAGGACCTGATATGCAGCAGCGAAACTTACAGGATGTTTGCCATTCGTGCCATTCTCACTGATTGAAGGATGTTGTGTTCTCAACCCATGGGATCGTATAAAGGGTTTTGTTTATTTGCACCTGGTGCTGAAGTACACCTAATACAAGCCTGTGATTGCTTCTTGAAATTTGGATTACAAGTTCATCATATCTTATCATATCATTTCATATCATATATCCTATCATATCAAACCCTAATGCATATCATATCATTCCTTCTCATATTATAGCATATCATATCATATATTATTTCATAAATCATATCATGCCATGGCATTTTATCATATATGTCTTATCTTTCCATATATTATCATAAATCAGTGTATGTCACACACAGCTGCAAAATACAGCATGTTTCTATAGAAGGCAGGGGGTTTAAAAAATGTCATACAAAAATGAATTACAATATATTTTGATATATAAAACCAATGGTAAAATATAATATAAAATATAAGCTCTTTAACGCATGTTGGTAGAGTCCATAGGGATGACAGAAAAAGGAAAAGAGAGGGAGAGAAAAACAGGTCCAGGGAGAGTGAGCGAGTAACAGGGAAAATGTTGACTTCCCTTCCTCTAACTACACCTGCAATAACACTTCTCTTTTTTTAGTCTTCTTAATCGGGCTTTGGCCTTTCACTGATGTATGGTAGTAATTTGACATGACACACGAAATCCATTTAATAATGTTTAATGTGTGCCTTTTCCAACAAGCTAAAGTGAAAGGCTGTCTTGTTGAGTGTGTGACGGTAACTCTGTGCGTCTAATCTCGTCAGTCAACAGAAAACACAGCCTAAATATCCGTGAAAACAAAAGCTATGCATTCCTTTTGACTACAACAAAGGGTGTTTTTTTTTCAGCAAAAATCAATCACACTGAGCATCACATGAAGAAGGAATGCTGTTCCATAAATTTCTTTTTTTTAAGCATTGCTTTCATGGTTTTCATAAACAGAGTAAAGCCAATTAAACAAATATTGAGCTAAAAATGAGCTCTGGTGTCTGAGATCCCAATAGGAGAGTCTCATGCGGTTACATTCATTTTATAATTTGATGTTAAATCCCATAATTTCAATACAATGTGGGTAAGAATAATGTAGTACTAATATTTCTCTGAAACTGTATCTCTTTTAAAGTGTACTTAGCTATGGTAATTTATTTCTATGCACTCTATGAATAAAAGTATCAAAGGAGTTGTTTGGAGGGATAGTGGACTGTTTCTTCAATGAAATGTAAAGAAAAGTAGAGAAAGATCCTGCATACAATTCCACAGCAAGTAAATACTTTTTCCAGAGCTGCATGTGTCTAGAACCATTTAGGAACCTTTATAGTTAAGAGTGTATTTGTAGGTTTAAGTGAAATAAGCTGTGGTAGTTTTGGTTTAAAGCAGGTGTCATTAGACGTCATTCTTGACAGTGACACTAAATTACTTTCTTTCATCTCAGAAATCCCTTGTAAAATAATTTCCTAACATGGAAGCTGATTGTGCATTGGACTATTGCATTTTAATTTTCACAGGAATGTTCAAAACTCTTGTGATTTCTTGTAGCAAGGTTACATTATTTACCTTATGTTTTCTTTTAGGAATGATTTTTAATATACTTTTATATGATATTTTTTAGGAGCAAACAATCGTCATACATATCAGAGTGATTGACAAAATGTGTACCAGAAGTTAAATACAAGAAATATGGAGAAGCAGCTTCTGATGTTTATACACCAAAGATCTGGAACAACCTTTATAATGTTACATTTGTTAGGCTTCTGCACATGGTATTTTAGAAACACAGTTGAAAATAAGCCTTTTTACTATGTCATTTTTTTGGATACCTAGTTTGTACAGAAAATTCATAGCAGAATGCCATTACCGCTTATGTGCATTTACAATATATATACAATATGTAAATCCCTAGTGAGTGTGGAGATGCTCAGCCTTAAAGCAGGTGGGGTGTAACTACTGGTCATTCTCAGGTGCAGTTGTAGGTATTGCTGCTGATTCAGGTCCCATCCTGACTCTTTCAAGCTTCAGCCTCAACTGCTGAATTTGGCACCATTGATCATCTTGTTTGTGCTGAGCGTGCTGGAAGAGAAAAGTTGCTTTTTTTTAACCAAAGATTAGTCGATGCCTTTTCAAGTTTTATTTTGGCAAGAAGGAAACAGCTTGTAGGAGCTTGCATACACTCATTGCCAATATGGTGTCACACATGGGGGGTCCATGTTGGAGGCTTTCAGGGAGGCGTTTGATTCATCTGGAGAGAAGAGATGATGGATGCTTTTTTGAGTTTTTGTTCCTGAAAATGTCATGATTTTCACCAGCAACTGATGCTGGATCTTGACAGCCAGTTCACTGTCAGAAAAGTCGGCTTCATTGTGGAAGTCTTTGA
>JBBMFX010000026.1:8180719-8204539 GCA_037832545.1 Rhabdalestes septentrionalis
ATATATAAAAATTAAGTTGTTTTTATGCTGTGGCACTAATGGCACAGTGTGTGTAAGCTTAGTTAAAACAATCAAGTTTAACACAGATTTGAAAAATATGGTTTTCGGAATCCTCTGCGCTGTTTCTATCTGCCAGCAGATGACTGGGCTGCAGATGACGAGGAGCTAAAGTGGAGAAAACTGAAGCTGAACCCTCTAATGATGAGACAGCCTCTGCTATTTCTGCACTGAGAATGCGGGCAGAGGTGAGTTGATAGGCTGGAAACTCATTCTGGAAGACAGGCTCCTGAAACAGAAGCACTCAGGGAGAACATGTCCACCTAGACAGAAATATGCACATTTACACCAAAAGCAGCCCGCTTTCACTGTGCGCAAACACGGGAAGAAAGTTCTGAAAAAGGTCAGTAATATCTATGAAACTGATTTTTTTTTTCTTTTATGCCTTTGAAAATGGTTTCAGTTGTTACCTTGAGTTCACACTGAAAAAGTATATTTTAATAAAAGAACCTGGTGTGTAACTTAAAAAACAAAACAAAAAAACGTATCACTCATTCCCCAGTTCATAGGCCATATTAACATAAATAAAGAGGCAGAATCGGCTTGTTTTGATGTCACCTCATACATATATTCACATATATATTCATATACATATATTCACATGTATTTCATATGTATTTACATTCATCATTCTGGAAGGCACAGAAACAAAACGATACATGAATTATTAAGGGCGTTAGAAAAATGTATCTATTTATGTATAAGTACACTATATGGGCAAAACTGGGGCAAACCTGAAATGGGACACACCTGTTTACAGTGAATGGCAATCGTAATGCTTCAGCATATCAATGCCATGCTTCCAACTTTGTGGACACAGTTTGGGGAAGATCCTTTCCACCATGACCGTATATAAAAACATGGGTGGATTAGTTTGGTGTGGAGGAATGGACTGGTCTTGAACTCAACCTCATATAACACCTTTGGGATGAACTGGAATGGACATTATGAGTGCTCGTGTCCAACAGCTCATAAATGTTCTACAGAATGAATGGGCACAAATTCCCACAAAAACTTTAAAATCTTGTGGAATGCCTTCCAAGAAGAGTGGATTTTATTATTTAAAAATTACATAGGTCCAATAATGTGTAATTATTAGCTTACCAATAATGTTGCAGATATGTGTGAATGTTGGCTCTTAAAAATAAATTATAGGTGGTTGTAAAAAGAGTACACTCTAATGTATGTTTTTGAAAAGCTTCAGATAAGATGCAGCAATATGTAGCTTTTTCTTAATGGAAATCCAGTTTGCTTTCTCATAAAATCTGTTCTGACTGATGAGTGAGGAGACAAATCACTACTGAATAAAAGATAAAGTATTTTCGAACAAAAGATGTTTTTCCTGGAAATGCATGTTTTTGCATTATATTACTTTTAGAATATGCTCTATAGAGCAGGAGCTTGTTAGTTAACGTATTAAATAAAAATAGCTGCTAATGGAATGGTTTCTCAGCCTGTATGCGAATTAAAATACTAAACAAATGCAACTATTACCAAAAACATGTTAACTTTCTGAGGATGACCAAAATTGGCCAACCCCCCTGATGATCGCCCCCCTAATGATCTCATACCCTGATGCTCTCACACATACATATACCACTTTCTGCTGTAATGATGCAAATTTGGGGCTAATAAAGGTTTATCTTATCTTATGCCACCAGTAAAAACTGAATGTTTCATGACATGTTAGGTTCCAGGCAAAAACGATACCAGGATGTCCCCTGGATCAGATCAGGACACTCCTAACATACACTATATTCTATCTGAATGAATTAATGTGTTACTAGTTTAAATTTTTAGACAATATAAAATTTGAGAAACGTTTTCCACAAGAGGCTTCTAGTACAAGAAAAAAAGAGAAAAGTTGGCCAAGTATCGAAGCATGAGCCAAAAGCATGAGCCAAAAGCACACAGCAGTAGCTGTGACGGCTTGTGTGTTTGCTAGTACATATCAACTTGAACAAATTTATATGACCATCTATATTTAGAGTTAGTCAATGAGTACAGCAAGACTCAGTACAAGAACAGGAATGTGAATGGCAGTCCATGCGTAGCGAGTGTCTCCTCTCCTCTCTCTCGAGCCTGGAGATGAACTATCCTCCATAATATCATGGAACAAAATCAATATGAGTGCCAGGGCCTCCTGGATTCAATTTCAAAGGAGAAGCGACAACAGAATCCAAGTCATTCTCACAAGGATGAAGGTAGCCTGAAACTGATTGACAAAGTGTTCTGTACAATGATCAAACTGTTTGCCACATTTTCTGCTTTGCTCTCACTGTTTGTATGCTGCCTATATCTTCTTCTCTTATCACAAAGTTATACCAGAACAGTGCAGACAAGCATCATACACTTTTTGAAGGTTAACAGGAAGGGTTTATTATGTGGCTCCATTGAAGAAGCCTTTTTGGATCCTTGAAACAATCTTACAATGGATGTATCATTGAAGAACCATGTTTGTGAATGAGAACCTTGAGAACGTAGGCAGTCCAAAATTGGTATAAACCCTTAACATTATATGGACATACATTAAACCATTGAGAGGTTTTTGAAATGTTTTTCACACTTTGATATCTTCTATCACAGATATATAGCATCACACCAACAGCGATTGGGCTTTAAATCTGGGTCCTGGCCATGTGTGTGCAGAGTTTTGCATGTTCTACTTGTGGTGTTGGTTTTCTTCTGGTTTCTCCCACAGTCCAAAGACATGTGTGTCAGGGAAGTTTGAGTGAGTAAGCGAATGGTGGGTGTGGTGGGCTGTGGTGGGCTGGTGCCCTGCCCAGGTTGAGTCCCTGCCTCATGCCCTTAGACCCCGGGATAGGCTCCAGATACCTGTGACCCACAACATGAGGATTAAACAGTTACAGAAAATAAATTACCAAATGAAATGTGAACACCAATATCTAGATTGCTTTTCTGCTGAGAAAATGCAAAATATACTTTCTCAAATGCAGAGCACAGCATTAGCGTTAGCATTAGGGTTAACATTAACGTTAGCCATATTGTTCAGTTTAAACTGGTGTCTCTTTGGGGGTGTGGCCTGAGGTCTCATATGAAATTTTATAAGGTTTGATAACTGTATGTAGGCTGAATGTTCAGTCTGAAACTGCATTCATTTCAATGGGGTTAAAATGGATGGAAGTGAAAAGGGATGAACGAAAGATGAAAGAGTGCTGGTCATAACCGACCATGTTTGAGTGTCTGGAAATTTGGCCTGAGGCATGACATGAAGTTTGGTGGGTTTCGGACAAAGCGTGTCTGAGCAGAGTTAGAGTAACCTTAGTAATGACCTATGATTGAGGTCTAGAACGAAAAGATTCTGTTACATTTAATGTGCATTTGCATTTCATATATATTTAGTTGAATGTGAAATTCATGGTGACAGTGATCTACAAAACTTCTGCAATGGCAACTACATATAAAATCTCATGAAAATCATATAAACCTTATGACTCCGCCACTTTTGTGTGCATTTTATTAATTAATCACTTGAATGTATTTTTTAGCATAAATTGAATGCTACTTCAACTTGTGTAGCCAAAAACTTTAGAACAATTATATGACAAGATTATGCATTTCCATAGTTAGAGATTGTTTGTGTGTTACTTTAAATAAAGCTTATGGAAAGCACATGCATCTAAAAAAATCAAACACTCAAACAGGAGACATCATTTGCAGCACTTCAGTATTTTGACAGTTCTTCTTCTTTCACTGATTTAATTTATTTAATTTATTCTATTTTTACATATTTTATTAGAACATTTTCTGCCATCTATATATGGACACTGCTCAGTGACCTTAGAAATCCAATTTGCAAAATGAATCAGGCTAATGAATGAAACTAATGGAGCTGATCATGACTAAACTGTTTTTGGATTTATAAAAAAAAGTCTCCCCTAAATGTCCATGTTCTGGGGAAAACTGAGTTTCATGATAAAAGACAAAAAAGCCTCTCAACCCGCTCTAGTGATTAGTAGCAATTAATATAGCTGCAGTTTTGCTGTGATATTTTTTGCATGTCTTCAGCTTGGGAACTAAGCTGGGAATTGTACTGGTCAGCTTTGGGCCCTTTTGTTTGTGCATTTGCCAAGTGCATGTAACTTTTTAATAATGCCAGTTTTCCCTGTCCTCCTGTGGAATGTACAGATGCTTTCATTCTATTATGGATGCCATGACAGTTATTCAACTCTAGCTCCAGTCTTGGTATTCCATGTGAGGACTGTTTGTATAAAACAGCCCTGTTTGGGGCACAATGGTCATATTACACAATATGCACACTACAGGTCAAACGTTTCAGAACACCCCAATTTTTCTGGGTTTTTTTTGTGTTTTTGTATTACTTTAATTGCTTTCACTCTTCTGTCCAGTTCCTCCTAAAACAGCCAAATGGGGTTTAAGTCAGGAGAGTTCTGGCCACTCCATATTTTCCAGCTTACCATCTTGTTCTATTTTCTGAGGTAGTTCTGGTAGAGCTTGGACATATGTTTTGGCACACTATCTAGCTGTGGGATTATCCCAAACATCTAGGCAAATTACAGAGGTACTGCATGGCGCTACAGGATTATTTCCCACTTCTGGGTAACCTTACTGTTTTTAAACTTCTTGCAATTCAGAACTGTGCTTTGTGCCATTTCATGAGATTCATTGAAGTTAAACTGTTTGAATTGAAACACTTGAAACACTGGGGTGTTCTAAAACTTTTGACAAGTAGTGTACACCTAAATCTCAACCTTGCATTTGTTTTGGAGGTTTTGCCCGCTCATATTTTGCTCTAAGTTGAAATAGTTTTTAAACATTGGAGCACATAAACATTTTTTAGTTGCACGTGGGCTAAACTAAGGTAAAAAAAAAAAAGAAATAAAGAATGTTCTAAACAAATATTGCAAACATTACAATCTGAAACAAAGTATGTACAATGTGCAAAATATTTCAGAACAGAAAATATATGCTGTGCGCTAGTTGATGTATAGACTTATATGACAGACAGCATGTGAAGAGCTGAGGTGTTGCATCCGGTCTATTGGCCTCAGACGCTCCTCCTAAGGCTTTCTGTTCTGAGAGCATAGGACTGCTGATGTCTTTTACAGAATCCACCTCCAGCTCTTGGTTTGCTCACATTCAGTTGGAGGCAGTTCTCCTGACACCTCGATATCAGGTTCTCTACCTCCTCCATGTATGCTCTCTTATCATTGTTGGAGATGAAGCCTAGTGCCACCATCTCATCAGCAAATTTGATGATCGAGTTGGAGCCCTGCAGTAATGGGTTTAGAGCAGATGGCTGAGAACACAGGCTTGTGAAGCTCCTGTATTGAGGATGATGTTGCTGGAGACACAACCACCAACTCTCATCACATGTGGTCCGCCTGTGAGGAAGCTGAAAACCTGTTTAGTGCCAGATTTCTCAGCTTGATAAACACCAATCTCACATAGACCCCATCTTTCTTATCGATGTGGCTGATGATGCTGTACAGCATCTGTACAAATGGCGTTCTGCGAATGGATGCTGCAATGAAGTCTGTAATGAGTCTCTAACAAACCTTCATGACTACCAGTGTTTGTCCAACAGGCAGGTAATCATTCAAGCACAAGTTCTTTGGTACCAGGACAACAGTGGATCTTTTGAAGCACATGGGAACCACAGACTGTTCCAGAGACTCATTAAAAACAGAGATGAAGACACCAGTAGTTTATCAGCACAATAGTGTATTAATCTCCCAGAGGTTAGCCTCAAAAAGGGTGTAGAACGGATTGAGTTCATCGGTGAACGCAGATCCTAATGAGTAGAAATATTTGCTAGGGTATTCGGATCCAAATGAATCATGAATAGACCATTTTTCAGTTGATGTTTCAAAACATTTGTTTCCAACAAAAACTTAATAATGAATTACGAATCAACTAGAATGTTAAATGGTCCAAATCATTAGGGATTCTCTGAAGAGTTGGAAGGACCTGGAGGTTCCCCTCTGGCAGTCAGCTAATGCTAGCAATAACTCTGCACACTCGCTTAATGTTATAACATCTTGAATTCTTGCAATAACTTCGATAGTCTGTGGAAAATCATATAGTGTAGGAATACAGTTATTGTAACAAAAAGACAAAGACATCAAAGTCACATTTGTGAAAATGTTTTCTTCTTTTAGTTCTATCATGCAGCTCCTTTTGTTCATGCATTTCATCAGTAAAACCATAGCACACATTGTACCTTGTGTGTCTGAACATTCGTGGGATGCATACAGACTAGCCACCGTGTGTGGCTTGTGCTGTGTGTTTTGGTCTCTAGGGTTTGCAGTACCAGTTGGAGTCTCTATTCTAGGGCTGTTGAGAGTGAAAATAAAAGTGAAGCTGAAAGCACAATGCCAGTAAAAGCTTGACAGGAGCGCTCACAGGACCCCCGTCAATAAAATTAGCCAGATAAACGGAATTGGATGGAGAGAGTAGAGTTCTTTTATCCAAATGCCAATGCCTCCCGACCGAAGAGTGTGCTTGTAATCTTGCAGCAGATACCACTTAATGTCCTCCAATCGATAACTGCCAAACCTACAGCACTGCTGAAGCCAAGCAGGCCAGGCTGGCCTGGGCAGCACTTAACAAGTAGTTTTCTTTATTTTCCCCACTCCGTCTTTCCTTCTTCTGCAAAAAAAAAGCCACTACATTAGGAAGACTGCTCTGTAAACAATGCAAAGCTCTCGGGTCGTTTGGTCAATACTGCATTTGCAAATGGGGCAGTTTTCTGGAAGACGCAATGTGTATTCTCTCCAGCGAGACACGGCTGTTTGTTTTGCCAAGGCGTTCCCTCGGCATCCACCGCTGACAAATGTCCTAATACCTTCCTGGCTTTAATTTGTGGGGGTCTAGTCTCAAGGGGCGTCATTTTTTGCATGTTACACGCACACAAAGTCTCCCGTACAAAGCCACTTTGATGTACTGCTTAAATTCCTCCCTATAATGACTGCTAGCAATGTCAACCTCCTTTCTTTACCTAGTTTAGTACATAATGAAAACCCACCCGGCAGGCAAATGCATCCCAAAGCAAGAGATATTCATTTTCCGCACTCAGTATGCTCCCCCTGCTCTCTGTTTGCTAAATAGCCTAATGAAAAAATAGACATTGCGAAGCCTGTTCTATTCCTCCGAGTGTGGCATTACATCTCAGTGGTCATTTATCTTTGACGCACTTTTGGAGGAGAAAAAAAGGAAATTAATTTAGCTGCCTCCTTACAAGGGAAACATCAAATAGCTGGATTCGCAGGATGTTTATGGCTACTTTCACTGTTCAACTGTTTCATGGTGATATGAGGATCCCTGGAAGGGAACAGATTTCAAACTTTCCCTTTTATTCCCATTGACAAAAGAGAGAGAGAGTGTGTGAGCGGTCATAAAGGAGTCACGGAGATGCTCCATAAAGAATGATAATGAGGAAAAGAGTAACATATGTCACAGTTGGCCAAATATATGCTCTTTTTTGGCGGATTTATGAGTTGGAATAAAAGACAAGGGGAAAAGTATCTCCTATAAACTTTATGGGTGGTTGATTATGGCAGAAAATTACTCCAAAGAGAAGCATGATTTGGCAGTCTTAGCACCTAGTTAATAACAGCAGAGCAAACTGTTAAATTCTAATGAGGATTTAGACCCTGCTGAGGCACACACCTTATCCACACACACACACACACACACACACACACACATATGCACACACACATGCAAACATATACACATACTCACACACGGGAGCTGCACAAAGTTCATTAATTGACACGAATGAGTGCAGAACAGTGAAACAGAGAACAAGAGGGTTTCCAGGAGCTCAAACTCAAACTATTGGTGTGAAAACAACCCAACAGATATTTTGCTTCCTCTGAACCTCTCTAATGGGTTGGATAAAATGCCTCATTTTCCACACCAGAAACTCTACCCCTTTAAAAAAGAAAAGTTTTTTTTATTCACACGGCTACAGTAACTGTGGAAAACGTGACATAGCAGACAATATTAATGGACATAAATGGGAAGAGTATTACAATGAGTGCAATAAGAAATACTTTTTCTATAAATGCTCACAAAGACATGGGGTCAAAGTGTTGATTGCCTCAAAAAAACCTAAAGCTTTGTTCCATTCTCATTATGTATTGTGCTACTGGAACCATTTGCCTGACAAGGCTGTAGCAAAAATGGAAAATCTGTAATGTTTTCAAGTGTTTCATTTATCAAAAATGGCACAAAGCCATTATTTCTTCTACAGAGAGGCTACCAGTACTGAAATATAGGCTGATGTTGCCATTCCACTACATATGTTAATTGATGCTATTAAGCTTTAAAATGAGCCATTTCAAACAAAGCACTATATTTAGGATTCTTCTGAAAGGAAGGCGGAGCATGCTGGTTGATTAGTTCTAAAAGCATTTCTCATAATGGTGTAAAATCATTCAACTCTTATACATTTGCTCTTGTAGAATGTGACTTACAATTTAATAAAATTCCAAATGTAGGTGAATATAGTATTAGAAGCCTTGCCCAGAGATCATGTAGTATGGATCTAGCCCCAATATCACTAATAAACCAAACTCCTTAAGTTTACCCTTAAAATTACCTTAATTTTGACCTTAGTTTCCCATAAAGGAGATTATAGAACATTAAGAGAAAAATGCACAGATTAAGATTGATTGAGGGGTAAAACTATTGGACATTCTCCTTATTTTGGTCCCTTAAATAATAGAACTTCCTAAATTAACACCTCAAATTCAAGTTTCACACTCATGCTTTAAATCTAATTTTAATGTAGTAAGTGGTTGGTTTCACAAATTCACAAATTAACAGCCACTAAATTCAAATGAATAGGTTTGAAGTATTTTCAGGAGTAAATTAAGTTAGGATTAAACACATTTTAAGTACATTGTTTCTCATACTGAGCTGAAGACAGCTGCATTACCCAAAACACTGCATGACCATTATTGTGCCCTAAGTGTTTCCTGCAATAAATAATGTCATGACATCTTTTGGTGAATTAAGTTGCTGTTATTATATTGGCAGATCCTTGATGGCAAAGCATGTCAAATTTCTCCTTACATATGATTTGTAAATACAAAGGGCTGGCCATTTCTGAAATACATTTATGAATTACAATGCCCTCATACACATTCACCCACCTTAAATAATTGCAAAAAAGAAGTCAATAAGCCCTCACGATACTGCTTAGCATTCTTAGCGTCTCATTGCTCCTCCTGAGGCAACGTTAACAGGCAGTGTGTGTACTATTGACTCTAGTCAAGAGCCAAGGGGCTGTTTTAGAATAGAGGAGGTCAGTGACGGCTACATTCAACAGTAATAGAAGCTATCTCAGGTGTCCTAACCCCCATGCTTGACCTGACCAGCAATAGGCCAAGAAACCACACAGCAATCAGATATGGTGCAGAAAGCTGAATTTACTGCATGCACTGTTTCTCTCTGTTCAGGGATGGCAAGAGTAATTGTACGAGTAATATCCAGCTGTCTGCTGAGTTTAAAGGGGCCCTGATGTGAAGGAAGCATGGTGTTTATCCCCTCTGTGATAGTAAAACATAAAAGGGATGTGGGAATGATACAGCGAGAAGGTAATTACCTGCGTGATTTGATGTTATATTCTTTAGTTAGGGCTCAGCAATACATCAGTTTAAAAGAATTTGCAGACTGCAGGGGCAAAAAAAGATTGACGGAATGAGACGAAATGAGCAGGACCCATTATTTTTACTAAGTTTTTGCAAAAGGGAAGAGTTAGATGTAAATAGCAATCATTGTATATTTAGTACGGATATTTAAATCTTTTCCCCTAGGCGCTCAAGTGTGGGCAATTAAAACAACCTTGCTATTAGCCACAAATTTAACCTTGCAAAATTGAGAGAATTCTAATTCACAAGAAAATGGCCGATGTCATGCTGAATTAGCTTAGCAAAGAATAGTAATGAAGTCATCATAATGTACTGTGTTGTGTTATTCTGTACCTATGTCAGTCTTTTAAGGTATATGGCAGTTATTGTCACATGTGATCACACCACAGTACACGGTGTGAACAGTCTGTCTCTGCATTTCAACAATTCATCAAAAAAAGCAACGGGCAGCCAGTGACGCAGCATCCGGGGAGCAGTGTGTGGGAATAGTATCTTGCTCAACATTTCTTCAGCGTTGCCACTAGAAGTCCTGGGATTTGATCCCACAACCTTCTGATCAAGCTGGCAAGTCCCTGACCATTTGGCCACCAGCTGCCCCTGGCTATGAATGTACATTACAAAGACCTGAACAAAGAAAGCACTGTCAGAAGCAACCGTTTGCTAAAAATTTCAAGTAATGCTAATCAAAGAAAATGAGATCAAGTTCTGAAAAAGGGTTCTAAGAATCCTGGCAGAGGCTTTGTTTACACACATCTGCAAACACATCTGAAGTTACTTCCAAGGAGGATGACAGGCAAGTGGCTTTCCAGTTGACTCCAAGAGACAAGACCCCTTGTGTGGCAATTTAGAGAGTGAAAGACATCTAAAATAAATAAGGCTAGCTCTGAGCTACTTGCATTTGACTTGCTGTCCATTTGTGAGGCTCACTGCTGCGTTCCCTATCTGTTAATATGCTCTTTTTAGCATTGAAGCAGTAACTTATTAGAGATCTCAGTGGGTATCCCAGTTTCATGAAATCACTCACTCCCCTTCACCGAAGACATCTGCACAGTTTATGCAAATCAAAGCACACTGACAGAGAAAGGATCCCATTTTAATCATGTCTTTTTTTCCAGGATAATGTTAGCATTGGAGAATGATTGCTTTATGAAAGAGACGAAGCTGTGCCTGAATTTATCATTGTCTGAGTAAAGTTTTAGAGGACATGTAAAAGTGAAAATGTTCTGTCAGAAATTCTGTGATTTTCTTTTCACTTTTGGTGGGGCTTAATATGAGGTGCAGGATTGTAATATGTAACCCACTGATAAATGGGAACATTTCATTAGTTTTAGAGTATTTTAGAATAATTTAACACAATAGAAAAGAAAATAATAGAATGCAGTATAATACAATGCAATATAATAAAATGTAATATAAATCAATGTATTTTTCATTTTTGCCATCTTGTTCAGTTGGACAGTATAATGAATAACACCAAGGTCCCAAAACATAGTCTAGGTAGGACAATTACTGATATTCCTGTCAGACATGAAAACATCTGTAGAGTAAAATACATAACAATGTCAATTTTTATTGTGTAAACATTAAATATACCCCCAAATATGAACACAAAACACTTTCATTCGATTTTAAACTCAGCTTGATACATTAAACCTGTATAGGTGCTCTACAGTGTACACTGAAATGTGGTCACATGCAGATCATTTATGCAAGCACAATTTCTTTGGTAATGTATGTGCTGACATTTTACTTGGTATAACCAAGATACCGTAAATCCCGGACTACAGAGCGCACCTGATTAAAAGCCGCAGAAAGAAAATATATTTTGTACTTATACAAGCCGCACCGGATTTTAAGCCGCATGTGTCTCACGTTGTAATATGAGATCTGGCACCCGGTCTGGTTACGAGTAGAGTTTTGATTCTCTGGCCGAACCCAAAATCGGCCCGAGCCCGACCTGGTCGGGTTCCATTTTTGGTCCCGATCTAAACTCTAGTTATGAGGCAAAATGTTTTGGGCAGCATGGAAAACATGCATTAGCCGCACCATATTTTAAGCCACACTGTAGCAGCTTATAGTCCAGAATTTACGGTAAATACAGAAATAACCCAATTGCTGTGAGGCCACAACTCCTGCTGTTAAACCTTGAACAAACACTAAACCCGCTCACCTTTCTCACTCGCTCAGAGGCCACGCCCACACTCACACATGCATGCATTCTTAAATGTAGGTTCTCAGGTTCATTGCCAGGGTGTTTGTTTGGCATCTTAGGAATTTAAGAGGGACAAATTGAAAAACACAAGGGCAACAGCCAATATACGGCTGCTTGTGTTCTTTCAACACTACTAAAAACTGTATACAGTAATATTTCATGAGAAAATTCTGCAAAATATATTTTTCAGAAAGTATTTTTCACTAAAATGCACAAGAACATTTATTGCCATGAAAAATGTAAAGAAGCTAAAGATATTTGTGGTTTCTGCAAACAATTATAAGTTAGATTCTAAGAAACAACCTGCGAACAACCGAAGACCACTGACATCAAATAACAAAAGAAACTATTTTGGTTGTGCTTTGTGAGTGAACAGATCAGTCATTGTTTAAAATACAAAAAAGTTGTTCATTGTTATTATTACTACAGTAATTTGATACCATTCCCTCCCTACTGCACCATGTTTAAGGCTTTCATCTACTGCATGCGTTTCTGGGGACACAGTACAAAACACAAGACACAAGTAGGGCCATCTTTTCATTGCATGAGTTTTAGCAATAAGACTCAGCCACTAGCTAATTGCATGCTAAGTCGCACAGGGACTAATCTGTAGTTGTAAGTCACAGCCCTCCTTCTTGAGTTCGGCTGGCATCATCCTGACATGGAGATAAGCTTCTGATGGCACCGTCTGAACACTAGAGCAAAGGGCGAGCCTTTTTCCCTGGGTTTTAAGGTTGAGAAGGCTGGATGTAATCTTTTCTGAATTGGCTCCCCTAAGCCTATTCCTCTGCTCAGACTTTCCTTCCAGCAGCAGGTGGAGCAGGTGGTCCAGCAACTGCTAGAGTAGTAGTGACTCCCATCTACATGCTTAAAATTAAAAGGGCCACTTTAAGTCCCCCAAACGGGGGACCTTTGCATGGATCTTTAGAACGCATTTTGTAACCGGGATGTACCTTTAAGGAACAAATAATGTACACATTCTATATGAGGTTTTGTCCTAAAATTGTAATGAACATTTTTGCCTCACCAACATATATGCATCTCAACATCTCATTGCTCTTGGTTCAACTAAGAATGAGCAGATTTAGGCCTGTTGTTTCTTTGACTCATGGAATTCCATCTTTGAAGCCTCCAGAAGAGTGCAGAGCCCTGAGCTGAGGATTATTTGGCCAAGCCTATGAAATGAGTGCATGATCCATGAAATCAAAGTTCACAACAGGTTTTTTTCAAGGGTCCATTTGTGATATGTGATACAAATACACAGGTCAGACTGGACTTTGTTGCTTGCTATTGTGAATAACAGGGACATGCCTTCTTTTCACTAGGGCTGGGGCTCACTGGGGCTCCAAGACCAGGGTTCTGAACCTGTCCTTTAAGGGCAGAGTGCTCAATTGTGGTCCTAACGCGGCAGAGTTTTGTTCCAGCCCCTTTATCAAAAGTAGCTTATGCAGTTAATTAAGTCTCTCAGGTGCATGTGACTGTTAGAGCCTGGTATGTTGAAACTAAACTCTCCAAGGTGGTCGATCACCAGTACCATTGTGGGCATTCCTGTTCCAAAGAAATGTAGTAGAGTTGTGCAGGAATATGTGTTTAATTGTTGTAAATGCAATGCAAAGCATGATTCAATACCAAAAAATTAATCAATTCAATTCAATTCCATTTTATTTATACAGCACTTTTTACAAACCAGGTTGTCACAAATCAACTCCACAGAGTCCAGGTCTGAGCCCCTAGTGAGTAAGCCAAAGGTGACAGAGGCGAGGAAAAACTCCCTCAGCTAGAGGAAGAAACCTAGATTTCATTGTGATTACTGCTTATTGTCAAGAGAAACACTCAATACCAATATTTCATACAAATATTGGCTACATTATCGTTTAGTATCTTTAATGGCTTTAATGAGTGTGCTGCACCAATGAAATTTTATCATACTGAAGTAAATTTGCCCCAGACGTCCAGCCATTAGATGTATTACCATATGTATAGGATTTGCCTAAAGCAATTGGGCATCAGTGGACAAAAGTGCAGTATAAAATCTCTCAGTAAAACAATGAAAATGATATACTGGCAACAGAACAAAAGCCATTTACCAGACCATTAGTGCAATCTGTAATTATAAAACAGCACTGTAGTTCTGTAATCAGGATTTACTCACTATTTGCCAGTTATTGTATATTCGGCAGCATGCCAGACCCAATTCTCATGTTTCAGCCTTGACTATATTGCCTGGACTTATAGCACCAGCAAAGTGGCATTAGCTTCCAAGCGAACAAACAAAACAGGCTACAGTACTTTATTTTTCAGGATGGATTTTTCTAGCACTTTTATAACAAGCACTTCTACACAAGGAGCAGCTTCACTCAGAATAAATCAGTGCATATTTTAAACATTTTTATTTAAGTTGGATATACTTAAAATCTGTCCATGCTTTCATTTCTAATTGTATTACATTTTTGCTAGATCTTCAATCAGGCCTGAAATGTCCCACTGAGTTTCCTGCTGAAAGTGGGAGGCAGGCTGCGTGAACTCCAGTGTGAAATTTCAACCCCAAATTCGGCTCAACCCATATTTAGGAAATGAACCCAACATGAGCAGTCGAGTCATGACAAACATTTTAAGCTCTGACTGTTGTACTGGGCAATTATAAAGTTATTGGTGTCGGTTTCCATTTGTGGCAAGCATGGTGTAAACCAAGCTTGATAGACACAATGAAATAAAATAATGGATAGTAAGTGTGTCTCTCTGTCTGCGGCATTTGCTCCAAAATGTAATTGTTTAGTCACATTATTAATTATTAATTTAAATTTATATTTTATATAATTATATTCTGTCTCAACATGCACTTTCAGATATCTTTTCATTTCTGTCTCAGGAAATAAAATGTGGCAAGACTAAAAAGTATGTTTTTTTCTTTCTACCAACATCGTATACTTAGCAGTAATTTTATTTACATTTTCCATCTTATATATCCTTTTCATGACAATAAATCAACATTTTGAATCTTTAAACACAATTTCAACACTTTTTGAGTTACCAGTGATCTATTACTTGTAAGAGTCCCAACAGCTCAAACAAGTCTTACATTTTTCAGTCCTTGAGTGCTTCCTTTTTATTGATTTTTGTAGTGATGACCCTTAGTGGACCCATAATTAGACCATGTGGTAACCTCCCTGCTTTCTAATATCATAGGAGCGCCTGATATTGCTTTATGATTGACAGGAAGATTGACCAAATGGAAGGACACAAACACTCCACCCCTGGGAACGGTTGCTCAATAATTGCCTTTTGCCGTCCCATAAAGCCAAACTCATTAGAGTTAATTAGGCTGGTCCGTCACCTGAGCACATGCAATTTCTTACACTCGGTCTGTTATTATCTCTGCTCTCAAAACAGCTCGGGTGTTCTTGTTCCCCAAGCTCGTACTGCCAGTTCCACTCGAGACTCTCTCTCTCATACACACACACACACACACACACACACACACACACACACACACTCCTCATGGTTCTTCCCAAATACAATTTCTCAGCCCCTATCTTGCCAGTATTGATCAAGGCACTAGTCGATTCTCACCGTACTCTGATCAGGCCAGTGAGGTCTGTTTAGGCAAGACTGCCTCTCAGCATGTCCATTGACAAACATTGATCACTGTTAGAGGAGAAAGTAATACATTTTCCTGGACACTGACTCCAAGCTCCCTCTCTGATTGCAATGTTTTATTTGCGATTTGCTTTCTGTCATTCACTGCTTACATGAATCTCAAGGGGATGAACATCATTCTGGCCTTTTTACCTTTTTACCATGCCCTGTGATGTCTTTGTTTTACAGGCTTGTTCTCTTACATTAACAAAATGCTTCCAGTTAAAACTTAATATTAGAACCAAACTAGTTAATTTCATCAATTTGTCATAAGGTTTACACAGGGCCTGGAACGTATAAAAAATATTTGAGAATTTTTATTTTCATTTTGTGTGCTTTATTGAACTTCAAAAATGACTGGTCATTAGAAATTAATTAGTAAGACACCATTAGTGTTTAAAAAGATTTTTTTTTTTTTATGTAAGAACATTCCCACACCCCATCATGCTGGTGTCTTTGAGCAGAAATACATGTAATCGCGCGCGCGCGCACACACACACACACACACACACACACACACACACACACACACACACACAGTTTCCCCTTTCCCCCAAAGAACCTCTCCAATTCACACACACACACACACACACACACACACAGTTTCCCCTTTCCCCCAAAGAACCTCTCCAATTCAGTTTTTACTCCATGGAAACCCACAGCTGTAGAGATCCTGTTCATTCCTGAAGAATTTTTGAGATTGGCCTGCTGCCAAAAATCACCATAGCAACTACTTCCTTCACCTGAACAACCACATAGAAACCACATAGAAACAGCCAGTCTACACCCAGGCAACTACCTGAAAACTACATAGTAACAACCTCCTACAACATAGCAACCACCTTTTTTACCATAACAACCATATGGAAACTCTCCAGCAACCAATTACAACACCATAGCAACTGCTGAGAAACTGCTAAGCAACCACCACCTCCACCAGAGCAAGCACCTAGCAATATCCGAGCAACCACTTTATACACCAGAGCAAAAAATCTTTAGCACCTCCTACAAATAGAAACAGCCTAAAAACGACTTAGCAACCAAATCCTACATCACAACAAGCACCTAGAAACACCCTAGCAATCACTTTGTATATCAGAATCTTTATTGATCATGGAGGAAATTGCTTTGACCCAAATACCATAGCAACCACCTAAAAATTCACTAGCAACCACCTGAGCAACTGCCTAGAAACTCCTGAGCAACCACCTCCTACACATAACTGCCAGACAATCCACTCCAACACCATAGCAACCACCTTTTATACATAATCAACCAAACAAAAAGATGCCTTTTTTTTACTAAATAAATCATACAAGTCACTTTTGTCCGCGAACAAGACAGATATATTTAGCTACTTTTTAAGTAAATTTAAATGGTCAAAAAAACTTGTTGGTTGGTAAATATTGAAATTATGTTCTCTGTGATAAACGGTACAAAAGGTTTAATATTAATATGTGTTACAGTCAAATAATCTCTCTAGAATATATTTTCCTTAAAATATGAGTAGTTGGCTTTAGGTGAATGAGGCCTACAAGCCATAAATAGCAAACGGAAGTTAAAAATGTGTAATGCTCACAGAAATTTGAGTAAGTAGAAAGTTCCAACACAAGATTAGGTACACAGTGCCTGAAAAATTCTTGTCGCTTAACCAAGTTGTAGGAACAACAAATAATAACTTGACTCATAGTTAATCAGTTGGAATCAGAAATGGTTTGTAAAGAAATGTCAAATTTTGCCTGGACAAAAGTCTTTTTGTTTCCAAAAATAATGTAGAAATTAGGTAATTTATTTAGAATACAAAAACATGCTACTATAACATCAGATCTTAAAGTCATGGTGCCTTGGAAAAAAGATTTAATAATGTGGATGACTTCCGTGAGCTTAGAGGACCACATCCATATGTCTTGGCAATGACTGAAGTAACTTATGATAAAGTCATATGGAATGGCAAAAAAGCAGTCTTGCAGGACTCCCAGAGTTCATCAAGCTTCTTTGGTTCCATCTTCCAAGCCTCCTGCTTCATATAACCCCAGACATGCTCAATAATGCAGGTGGGATGGACTTTAACAAGTCCATAAAACAGCTGTTATGGACTCTACCAAGCTGTGAACATCAGGGCACTTTTTGACTATTTAGTTTTGCACCCAGTTATTAACGTGAAAGCCCTTGGCATTACAAACTTCTTACAAACCATTTCTGATACCAACTCATTAACTATGAGTCAAGTAATTATTTGTTGTTCCTACAACTTTGTTAAGTGACGAGACTTTCCTCAGGCACTTGTATACCTAATGTTGTGTTGGAACTTTCTACTAACTCAAATTTCTGCGAGCATTACAAATTTTTAACTTCCATTTGCTATTTATGGCTTGTAGGCCTCATTCAGATAAAGTCAAACTACTCATTTTTTAAGGAAAAGGTATTCTAGAGAGATTATTTGACTGTCACACATATTAAGATGAAACCTTTTGTACTGTTTATCACGGAAAACATCATTTCAATATTTACAGTCAATTTTTTTTTTCAATCATTGATAAGATGTATGGATGTGGTCCTGCAAATTTATGGAAGTCATACAGGTTATTAATTCTTTTTCCCAGGCACCATGACTTAATGTTCTGATGTCATTGTTACATGTTTGTGTATTCTAAATAAAGAATTTGCATAATATCTACATTATTTTTGTAAACAACACGAGCATGGGGGGATACTTTCTTCTTATGCCGAGGATTGCTGCAATGTACGGTGGCCCACCTACCGTTGAGGAGTGTGCACAATGGGAAAGATTTTCAGCGTGACAAATCGGAGGTGTGGCATGAGAGCGTGTGAAGACAGTCAGATGCGTTTGTTTCACGCTCATTGCATGAGAGTTGGCAGCCCTGTGATAAACCATGAGTAAAGTTATTATTTGTTGTTCCTACAACTTGGTTAAGCAACAAAACTTTTGTCAGGCACTGTATATATGTTGTCATGGATGTATAATCAACTAACATGTTCCCGGTCAAAAGGAATGTTAAGCCTAAAGGAACACGATAGAATGGTTAAAGAATTAAGGCTTCATGAAACAACAATAATGAATCTTCCCCTTGCTGGGACTATGACAATACTGTTCCCTTTTAAAAAGACAGTCTGATATTAGCCAATGTTTGGAAGTCCATAGATGCTGAGGACCCTGAGCCTCAACCTACTGCCCTATATTGAAACACCTCAGCCCTGCATTCCACTCCAATTTTAGCCAATGAGATGTTTCCACAGACCACCGAATGTTGTCGGAAGATCTGCTTCTGTAAAAAAAAAATCCTGCAGTGTCCTGTGTGCAGTGAAAGCAGAGAGAGGAGGGGAATCATTATTGCCACACACCTTCCGGCACGCTGACCAGTCACCTCCATGGACCTCCAGGGCTGAGGCTTATGAAAGAGGTGCTCATCAAACACAGGACCTGCAGCGAAAACCCAATTATCCCCTGCGTTCCAGTCGGCCTTAATTAGCCTTGTCTGATGTGCGGCAGATCCATTATGTTTCTAATTAAGTTCCTATCAGGCGCCCAGAAATAATGGGATATTGCACATCAAAAAAGTGCAGCGTTTACCGCTCCCAACACGACTGCGTAAGTATCGGGTAGCAATCTGCCCGCTGCTGGAGAGAGGTGGAGTGGAGCATCCTTTGCGGACATGAATAGGCTCATCAGAGAAGCCTCTATCAGCAACCGAACATTCAGGACTTATCTCAATAACACAGAGGCCAGACCCCCATCACTCTCGCCCATATCTCATCAAAACAGTGAGATAGTAAAAAAATAAAAGGCTTCTCTGCATCCACTTCCCCATGATACACGCAGTTTCAATCTGGCACACACACACACACACACACATATCCCTCACTCAACATGCATTCATTGGCAAATATCCTGAGATGCACCTAGATCCCTGGACTTCAGCTAGATGCAAGGTGACATGGAGAATGGGGAAAAACAGTGTGGGTCCCAATTTCAGTCCATGCATCAAGCAGTAAAGAAAAGCCATTGTTTGGTCTGAAAGGGGCCGTGTTTGTTATTCTGAGGGGACGTTCCAGACGCAGCCGCTTTGATGCAGGCATTGACATGTGGAAAGCGTCTGGAGAGGCGGTAAACAATGATACAATCAAATGGAACTGTCGCTCTCAAGGGTGCCCTCTTTTTCTAATTCTTCTTCAATTATTGATATTTCAGTTGCATCTTCTTTTCGGTTTTTGGAAACAAAAAAAAACATGGCACAGTGTAGACAGAAGGAAACCAGAAAACATGTCAGCACATCTCAAGCTAACAATGTGCCCAAAAAGAGGCTGTTTCTCTGAACACTCATCATTATTAATGTTAGATTCTGCTGTGGAAGTTTAAGTACCTGTAGAAGCACCACTTTAAGGTAAAAAGATTTAAGGTAAAAAATGTTTAAGAAGATAGCAAAAAACACCCAGTCTCTTTCAGGCTGAATTAATATGAACTAGTTCTGATTCTGGGAAATGGTGAGGACAAAATTTTCATCCAATGAAAGCATGAAAAACTCTAGGAGAGGAAAACACTCAACACAAATAAGACAAGCTATTCCAGAAAGAAAGCCCATATCAGGCAGTTGAGGCAGTTGAGGCAGTTGCATTTTAAAGGAACCAAAAAATATCCAGTCAACATAAAGTGCTCTGGAGAATTATCGGCACCCTTGCTAAAGAGGATTGAAAAGGCTTATAAAAATTCACTTCACATCAGTCCACGTCAACAGTAAGGGCTATCATTTAGAAGCTTAAGAAATTAATTACTATCATGAAGCAGCCTGGAAGGGATGGATTTTTTTTATTGTTTTGGAAGGTGTGCTTGTAAGGAGCCTTTTTTATTTTTAGTCTCAAGCCAAAATTGGACCTTTAACTGGGACTATGGTCCAATGTTAACAGATATTGGACTCTTTGACTCCAAACACTCAAGCTAGTTTGGCACAGATTTAAAGATGACATCAGCCAAAAGCACCCAATTCCAGGTATATATGATGGAGACGTTCAGGAATTTCTAAATTTGTCTCACTTTTGTCAGTGGCTATGGAAGTATTGTTAAAATACATGGCATCGTGGGTTCCAGAAAGTACCAAATTATTTAAAATCAGAATCAGTCTGCCTTTAACAAGAAACTAAATAATGGTCATAATGGGATCTTCCTTCCCTTGACCTAAACCAACTGAAAAACCTATGAGATAAACCTTGAGAAAACAGTTCGCTAGAGAAACTCCTCCAGTTCTGATACGATTTTCCATTAAGGAATGGTTGAAAATCCCTTACACTGTGTTCTCCAGTCTCATACAACATTACAAGAAAAGCCTCAGTGCTGTTCTGCATTTAATGTATTTTCCTATGGTCTCATAGGGAAATTATAGATTTTTTTTGATGACATTTGATGAATATTTAATTTGATCAGCGTTTTAAGCGAGGGTGCCAGTAATCCTGGAGGGCACTGTATATGCACTGCTTTGGCGCGCAAGACAGAGAAAATGAACAAGAGCCTTGAGTGCATTCGATGTTCAGGAATTTCTCAATATGCCATGATCAAACAATATTAGTAATGTGCATTAGAGGAGAACAAGACCACTTGAGGGAAGAGCATGCCAAAGGTTGATTGTCGGCCTTGACAGTCAGGGTTCTGATGGAGAGCTCTTGAGAATTAGGGTACAATAGCTGGAGAGCCCCCCTCCATTCATTGCATACAGCTCATCAGTTTACAGACACATCTAATCAAGAAAGATGGGACTCTCCAAGGACACTGTGCAGCAAAGGAGGGGTGAAGAGTGTACAGTGTTGCAGAGGACAGGGAAATTAATATATCCACTCTATAGCTGGAAGCCTTCAAAGGTAATAGATATGCAAGCATGTTTTCCCACACACACAGGCATGTACCCCCAATCTGATACCCCAAATACCAGCCACACTAGATTAATTTTGCACGGAGCCTTAATTACACTACAGCAGAGAAGGGTTGGCTATGTTCTCATTAGGGGTTAAAGGGGACTTTTAGGTTACCTTTTTGACTCAGTTTACTGACTGAATTTCTGCAATACTACCTAGTATTAAAATATGTTCTGTCTTTCAGTTTTACATCTGAATACATAATTAATCAGTTTGTGAATGTTCTTGCTCCAGAATAAGTACAGGTGGTTGGCTTTTTTTAATTGTATTTTTTGTGTTTTAAACTTCACACACACTTTTTTAAAAGAAAGTATCATAAAAAGTCATATTTAGTATCAGTATCAAAGTCAAGGTACTGATGGCAGTATCAGTAATGGCCCTACACTGTCTAACAAAAAAAGAAATGAAATACAGATTAATTAATATCAAATATTGATGCTTTTTTAGGGATGACTGAAATTATTTTCCATGTAATATCTGAATGGCTGCCTCATTTTCCCCATCAGTCACTGCTTTGGAACAATTACACTTACTTTAAAGAGGACACATAATGCAAAACTCACTTTTTGCATCCTTTTGCATTTCTATTTGGGTCTCTACTGCTCCTATATACACGCCAAAATAAAACATCCATTGTGTGTGAAACACATGCCTCAATGAGCCATTTGGACGCTCCACTATTTTGAACTTCAGAGCAGGGAAATGGGCATAGAACCACCCCATATTTGTCGAGTCCCCACCCACTAGATTAGCTGAAGATCCGCCATTTTTGTCTGCTGGTTTTATGAGCATGCAGAAGACACAGAGAACTACGGCTACAGGCAAAGGCAAGTCACACATTAAATGTTGTGTTTATCTTGCTCTGGGTCTGAACTAAGGGTCAAACATACAGAGTTGGATAGTACCTCTATTTTCTGCCATTTTCACGTGTGTTAAACATGCAGCATAAGCATGGGATGGGTGGGGTGTGGCCAGCAACAGTTTATTGGCATAAAAAAGACAGAGCCCTTAAATGGCTCCTTTGAAAGGGACTGAAACTGTCAAGAATAGAGCTGGTGATATCACTTTATGTGAGAGTGATTTTGTGAATGGAACTAAATTAACATGTTTTGTATAGCCCATAGGCCTATTATAACTAAGGTGAGTTTTGCCTAACATGCCCTCTTTAAATTTGGTCCTCGGGTCCCTAAAAATCCTGACATGACACTTCAGTCAGGTTAAGGATACCCAAAGCCAAACAAAAATACCAACCCAAAAAAGTGCTGTGGTGTCCTCACATAAACCCATGAAAGATAAGATATAAATAGTCTGTAGACATTATCTCCCTGTTTATGGCTTCGCATGAATGATGGTTTAGGTTTTAAGTGTACTTTCCTTATCTTTGTGTACATCTCATCTGTCCAGTTTTAATTTAAGTCTTCATTTGGATCAATTTGCTGGTCGTGAGTTGTACTGATTTGGGTTTATATTAACCCGTGTCCTTGTTCAACTATTCATGTAATTTTGCACCACCATATGGCATTGGAACATGTAGAATATGAAAGTAATATTGTCAACACTAAGCTATAACCATCTGATGACATAGTGGGAGTAGGTGTAAGTGTGTAGGTGTGTTGTAACAGAGATAGTATTGTTAATTAAATGTCAAATATATCAGCTTCTTAAGTGAATAGCAAGCACTCCACACTAAACATTTCACTCCCTAAACTTTGTAATCGCTCCTAAAATATCACTCACAGTAGGTCACAAATTACTGATAGTTTAAAGAGATGGGCTGGTGGAAAGATCAAGCATATCATGCTGTTATTTAGAATTTTCAGAATTATGCTATCCTTCAGCTTGATACAAACACAGTTAAATTGCCAATGTTCCTGACTTGTTTCGCTTGTTAAAACCATAATTTTGTAACATTTTGCTATGACTAAACAGTTTCTATCAAAACACTACAACCTAATGGGTCAGTTCCAATGTTTTAAAAAGCATGTTTAAAAGCATATCAATTCATTCCTTGGCGGTTCCCTCAAAAAAGTGTTTATGTTAAAGAAATGGCTGACTGTATGTTCAAATAATCGATATTTATGACTAAAAAATAAATATATATGTATGCAAGTTGTATTCTTGTAAAAGATGCAAAGCCATTTTTAAATTTTCAAGAAAACCCAAACCTGAAATTAATATATTTTTTGGCAACTAATGTATTAAACAAATGGATAAATGATGGCCCAAACATAACTGGAAAAAAGTGGTTTTCTTTATATTGATATAATAATCTAGTAACAGGAATGAACACTGGGTAACAGGAATGAACACTGGGTAACAGGAATGAACACTGGGTAACAGGAATGAACA
>JBBMFX010000026.1:8208452-8219767 GCA_037832545.1 Rhabdalestes septentrionalis
AAAACCCACGTGCGAACAATTCCAGGTAGGGTGCGATTTATAAAGCTGAATTGGCGTGCAGGTGTGCGTGCGCACATTTTTATAAATCTGACTTTTCCTTTGCGTACGCCATTTTCGTCTTTTGGGCGTACGTACACATTCAGTATCAGTTCTACGCAAAGTTTTATAAATGAGCCCCCAGAAATGGCCACCATTTGTTACATCCTGTGGGAAGGCATCAGACTCAGGAACTGAACCTGCATTGCTCAGAGACTGAACTGGTTTTGCAGCTGTTACAGAACATTTAAATGGAAACAGAAATATTTTAAAAATTCAAGAAAAGACAAAAGAGATAGAGAAAAGGGAAGACAGGAGGGACAAATGGTCAGAGAAGAGACTGCAAGTGTAAAAGAAGGGGCGAAGGACAAGGGAACACGGTAAATGGAAAAAAGGGAAAAAATTGAGAATTGAGTGCAGTAGTTGAGAGTAAGAATGCTGGGAGCAAAGAATCATGATAGTGGGAGTACAGAGATAGAAGACATGTAAGTAAGCAAGTAAGGACCAACAAATGAGTGAAAACGGTGGGAAAAGAAAGTACAAAGAAGTGAGACATAGAAGGTTTGAAAATGAAGAGACTTACAGAGGATACCACAATTAAATGGTGGGGACACATGCTGGGCGCCTGTGCTAGTGAAGCAGACAGAAAACGCTGGAACTGGAGATAAAACAGGAAAGGAGAAGTTGAAGGAAAATACAACACAAAGCAGGAAAGCAGGAAAAAACTAGTAGCCTGGTTCAACACAGAGGTCTACTTATGATTGAGCAGCCAACCTTAGTGAGGAAGGGGGATAGGTAGTACCGTAATGAGAAAGGTATGTGAAAACAATATCGAAAAGGTGGGTTAAAAAAATAGAAAGGAGGGAAACTACCTCTCCCAGGTAGCTGCCTGGGGTACTTCTCCTGGAATGTTGCAGCATCCCCTCCGTGAATCCATGGTAGAAGTAACATATAAAGAACTTGGGATGGGACCCAACAACATTCTTCAGGGTCCTATCCCTTCCAGTCAGCAAGTTATTGGATCGGTCATCACCTGTTGTTGTCATATGGCTTTGTTGAGTAGGATGAACCTAGCTCCCCCCTACATCCTTCTCTTGGACATTGAACATGGAAGGCTGGAATCCATTGAGGCATTCAAAAGGGGACATTTTAAGACCTGTATGATGCAAATTATTGTGGCCATATTTAACCCACACCCACTGATAGAACCATAAGGTGAGATTTTCTGAAGCCAGGAACCACAAAGTTATCACAAGGTCTTAGCTATCTCTTTTCATTTGGACTTTGGATTGGGACCTATCCTGAAAAAGAGGCAGAATGCCTCCAGAACCATGAGGTAAACTGTGGCCTATAGTCCGAAACAATGTAACAGGGAACGTGTGAAATCTAACTAGATGCTACACCATAAGTCCTGCCATCTCTTTGGCAGATGGGAATTTATGAAGAGCGATGGCATATTGTGGAAAGACCTTTTGAAAAACCTGTCACCAATATTCAGTACCAGATTATTTGCATTAGACTTGGGGAAGTCTAAGAAAAAGTGAGACCAGGGCCTGGCTGAGATAAGTAGGTGGTGCAGGAGACCTATCAGTGTTTACTGTGGGTATTTTTTGGGGGAGCAGATGGTGTATCCACAGGCAAAATATTTGTTGTTCTATCCTGTGTTGAGCCACCAGAAATAAAGAAAATGCTGAATTCCAGGGTGGGCAGTGTAACACTGCTGAAAAAGCTATGGTGGGAGATGGAGACAATGGGAAGGGCTAGCTGTCTGAGGGTTCTCTCCTCATTGAGCATCCCTGACAGAACATCCCTGACATCACATCCCAACACAGAGTTGTCAAAACACAGTAAGGAGGAATGATGAGATCAGGTTCTTTAGATGGCTTTGGGGGCTCATGGAAGCATGTGAGGATGTAAGGCTTGATATTTTTAGTCCTGGGACCCGATAATGCACACAGCGCACCGTGCTTTCGCGACTTGCTCAACTTGTTCTTTTTGCTCAACGACTTGTTCTTTTTTCCGGGCAGAAATGTACATTGTCAAGATAGCAGATGGCTTTGCGCTGGGTAGGGCATGTCACTGAAAAGAAGTGGTGTGGTGTGGTGCATAGCGCGAATTTGCTATTTTATGAGAAGTTAAAGTCATTTCGCCACTGACCAGAAAAAACCTGGTTTGTAATCATTCGCACATTGTTCAAAGGCTATCATATATCACACCATGATTATTTTAAAAATACATATAATACTCGCAAAACTTAGTTGATTGGAGAAATCACTGATAATTAATAACAAGTAACTGACGGCCTATTTGACCAATAGTACCGGACACATAAGTAAATAAATACACAAGTAAGGTTGTCAAGAAACACGAAACTACATCACCAGGAAATCATGTACGCTCATATTTTGGTTGGATAAATTGTATTTATATGTCTTCCTTACCCTGTTAAAGATAGTTCACTTGGTCACTGGGAACTGGATGTGCAGCTATGTGCCCCATCAGAGAATGTTCTGATTTATGTAAATCGCAAGGGAACCCATTCCATTAATGTCTAGGTAGTTTGCGATGGTACTTGTAAAATCACACACATCTTAGCATACTATCCTGGCTCCAGTCACCACTCATTCATACTGGCCAATTCAGTCATTCCCGCAGTCATCTCGGTTTCAACCACACCTCCACCTCCTGTTTGTTGCAGGCTTCTCCTTTGGCAGGAGAGTTTTTGTTTCCCCCTTCTCCTCACTTCGTTGTACCTTTTACGGCACTGTTTGGCTGTCCTTCTTTTATCGGAAAACGAGGAAACAATCACTGAAATGTGTTCCCATGCCTGCTTTACTTACTGGGGTTTGGGAGGATTCCCTCCATCCCCGAAGATCAATTGCTCCCATGCCTTCACCTCACGCTCGAGCAAATCAGTTTCTTCCATCGAAAATCTTTCCTGATGTCCAGGTAAATCTGCCATCATTATACACAGCACGCCATTGAACATGCGCCGGGTATTTAAAGGGAGTGAGAGTGTGAGCTCTGATTGGTTCATTGCATGCTACGCCCAAAACACAACCATGACTAATTTACTCATTTAAGACAACCCATTTGAACTATGCACCAGGCGTAATGTTCACTTTTCTTACAGGCACTATAGCGTTTTGCGCTGGCCCCTCCCCCAAAGAAAGCTGCGATCGAACCTGATTTTTGAGGTCTGTCAGATTTTTGTGGTCTGTCAAAAGGATAGTAAGCCCCTTGGAACCAATGCTGCCATTAAACTAGAGGTAGTTTGACTGCTAGCATTTCACAATGTAGTGTAACTTCTACTGAGAACAGGCAGCAAAAGAGTGCTAGAGTGGATCTCAACACCTTCATGATGAATGGGAGTTCAGGGTTGGGAAACACTAAAACAGGGACCAAAGTAAAGTCTCATGAGTTACAAGTTTGATTACCATGAGTGAGAGCAGAGAGAGCAGCATTGGGACTAAACTTGGGAATGAAGTGGCGGTAAACTTTGTAAATCCAAGGAATTTTTCCTTTTCACTGTTCGCAGAATCTGACCTTCCGCCATGGCTTTACTTTTCCAGGAGTCTAAGTGAAGATCCCTTAAGGAGACCGTGTACTCTAAGACCTTGACCTCAGATTTGTGAAATATGCTTTCCTTGAGCTTGACAAAGAGATGTGTCAGTAGCTGAGGAATAGCATGCACATGTTCCACATGCTCAGGCAGGTCACAAGAGAAAATGATTGTATCATCAAGATGTACATAACAAAACAGGCTCTTTCTCAAAACATTGTTGTTGAATGCTTGGAACACCAAGGGAGCATGGTATTCATAGTGACCACGAAGAATGATTCTACCCATTCCCCCTCACAAATGCAGACTAGGTTGTCAGCACTTCTGAAATCTAAATTGGTCAATACAGCAGCCATTCAGGTAAAGAATACTTGTTATTACGATACCTAGACAAATGCCTCCATTCTTGTACCAATGAAGGAAACCCACACCCATGGGAGAAGTGAAGAGACTAATGTGATCTGCAGCAAGAGCTTCTTGTGTGTAATTGTGCAATTGGGCTCATTTCGGGGGCAGAAAGAGAGTACAACTGACCTCAGGGAGGCATGGTTACCAGAAGAAGATTGTTCTAACAATCATAAGGTTAGTGTGTAGCTGAACTGCTTTCTCCTTATTGAATAGTAAGCACAGTCCAACATGGTTTTGGCAATGGAGGAGGCAGAGGATGCAGTTATGAGAGGCTGGTTGTTCTCCTAACTGAACATCAATATGGCTCATGCTCTTTTAGCTCCTCCTTGGTGGAAGACTACTATGAGCACCTCTGAGTTTGACCCACTGAAAGTCTATGGCATAGTCAGCCACATTTCTTGTCCACTGTCATATGATCCCTCCCATGAACACAGTGCTATCATTGCACAGCAGACTCTGTCGTTCCCAGACTATTCCTGTGAGCATTGAAAAAGCCCACCTCGGAGCATTTGTTGAGAAAGAGGCACATCTGTAATTTGCAGAAAAGTATCCTACAGCACCCTGTGTTACCATCATACTTCTTATATGTGCCTATACATAAGAAATCTGATGGAGGTGTGAGGCCAAGCGGCAGAGGAGGTGCAGGGGCAGGCCCAGCCTTTGCTGGATGAGTAACAGTGTGGCGAATGACTTGAAGAGCTTGTAAGGGATCAGCGAGCTGTTACTGTCCATCCATGAGATGATTAATGGCTTCTTCATGGCTATGCTAGCTCAGAGGCAGTCCATTTCTGATGCTATTGCCTCAGTCATGCTGTTATTTCCCATGAGAAGGCAGCGGACCTGGGAATCAGGCCGAAACTGGGCTGATAAGAGAGATAACGAAGGTGATGAAGGGCGCAAGGAAGTGTGGGAGCAGGGAAGTAAGGAAGTGAAGAAGCAGTATCACGATAAAGGGGACATGGAGACAAAGGAGTAAGAGGCACAGTAAGTGATCAGAGCTGTAGCGGGGTGAGGGGGAGAGAATGACCTAACAAAAGCAAGGTAATGAGAGAGTCGAGTGAGAATGGGACATGGTAGATCAAAAGAGAGGCTGTGTTAAAAAAGAAATAAGTCATAACACAGACTGCAGAATAACACAATGGTGAAAATGGGAGGAAAAGAAATAAAATGAAGGAGGCAAAAAAGGTTTATGAATAAAGAGACTTACAGAGTACAATGTAATTAAATGGCCGCCTGGGGCACAGCTACTGGAACATGACGCCACTAAGGTAATGCTAATTTCTGCCAGACTGTCTGTGAGGTATACATGTTATTTTAGTGCCAACCCAACTTTCAAGGGCTGGGTATAATACATCTGCCTAAACAGAAGATGAGATTGACTACATATTGAGCAGAAAAATAATTTTAAAAATAAGAACCATCCATGTACAAGTAAATGGGCATTTACCCTATTGAAATACACTCATGATTAAACATATGATTATACGACAACACGGCTATGGACAAAAGGATGTAAATCTGAAAGACACAATTGTTTTGATGCTACATCATTTATTTAGGTGTAAACTATGCAAATTCAATTAATTCAAATTTTTTTCAGTGTGCAGCATACAGGCACTGTCCTACTGATGTTTTTACCACAAATTTACATTTTGTGTGTAATCAATGTTTCATTAATACAGCGAGCACTCATGAAGTGCAAGAAATGTTCTGCAGAGCGCAGCTTCAGAAAAGCTCTTCTGCTGCCTTATTCATATGCATATATTTTATTTCTCTCATCTGGAGGCCAGAATTCTCTGACTCAAGCCATGCATCATTCATGACTGCATCTAACGCCATCAGACTCACAAACTGATTCTCAGATACAGCATGCACGTCAGGCCAGATGACAGACCCGCTCTCTTTCTCCGCCTAATTGCTTACGAGAGAGCTGTGCGAGCAAATCAGCTGTGCATGCTTAGTTTAGTATGATTTGAGAAATTTGTGAAGATTTCTCCAGACAGTCAGAGGAATTGGACCATTTTCATTAGTGATATTTTCAGTCTTTGAGTAGTTATCCTGATGGCTCTCGAAAATGTCTGCTTGCTGCTTTTTTGGCCTTTAAAAAGCGAGCCTTTTCCTTTGCATGGATTATAATCTGATTAGCGTGTGATGTTCAGGTCTAACTCCACCAAATGGATACATACTGTTATTCAGATTATTCAGACAGAACTAACAGAAATGTATATATTTATCATTATTTTACAATTTAATACAAAAGCCAATATTCAATTAGAAGCATGGTAATTCAAGTGAAAATTAGGATTTTTGATATATTGACTTGAAATCACAGGATTTCTGAGTATTTGGAAGATACTATTTATGACTACATTGACAGAAGGCTCTCCAGCTGGCCTAGATTCCATAAGCTTTAGGTAAAAGCAACTGATGAGCATACATATTAAATGTACCTGAGAATGTTTCTATTTCATTTTTCTTATCAAGACTTTTCTGTGCTTAAAATGATTTTAACATGCTCTCAGACTTTTGCCCAACCAGTGATATCTATCTATGTAAAACAAAAATAAAGAAGGTTTCTAGGAGGGACTGGCAATCTGTTTGGGATGCTTCTCCACACTTCGATCTATAACTGCTGTGATAAGATCCAGCAACCCTAGTTAAGTGTTTCAAATAATGGATAGATTTTTGTAATTGTATGTTTCAAAAGTCATATCTCCAAAGCAAGAAATAATAATGGGCTGAAGCTGTAGTATTTTTGCTGTTTTTTTTGCTGTGTGTGTTTGAATGTGTGAGTGTGTGTTTGTGCCTGTGTGTTGCAGCTGATGGAGAGCATCAGACAGAGAGAGGGAGAGATTTTAATTTTCTACAGGTGTAGCCATGCGGTTGCAGTATTAAAAGCATGATTTCTCAAAGCCATGGTCCAGAGGTCATGAATACAGTCTCATCTTTGGCACAGCACCTCTTTCTGGTGTCCACTGACTTTGACACTCAATGGTATCCTGGGCTTTTGTGCAATATTGTAAGCCAAACTGCACAAGGGAGCCTAGTAAAAAAACACTCAGTGGAAATCATCAGTACATTTTGCAGGAAGTGTGTAAAGTCTCCAACTTGCTATGTGCAACTTTTTGCATGCTGGAGATGTCAAAGGAAAGAGCATAAATACAGTTAATTTTGATGCAGAAGAACATAATACAAAACGAACTTGTTAAACAAACAGTATGTCATAATTAAGGGTTTGATAGTTGCAGTTGTAATGTTTGATGAGAGTCATCCTTGCCAGCATTAGACACACAGAAAAAACAAGATGTGAGAACTGGCCCTGAAAAACTGGCAGGCACAGCAGCCTTTTTCCTAGTCTAGGTGAAGTGTCTATGTAAGTCAATGCCAGCCTTGGTAGTAACGCTTTGATAATCTCTGTGGAAAATTGATGGCAGAACATTCCTGCATGATTATTTTGGTTTTAACATGTTGACATATTACAATTGCTAAGGAAATAGAGATTTTGATTTCAAAGTAATTCCTGAAGCATCACTACTGTGATGCCCAACATTTTTTTTACACCGTATTACCCTGCCAAATAAAGAGACTAAGATGACTACCTGTCATGAGCTTGCTGGCATTAACTAGGCATTTAAATACAGGCTGACCAACATGTTGGACATTTTAAAGGGGACATATCATGCAAAACTAATATTTGTAATTCCATTTGGGTCTCCACTGCTTTTATAAGCACTTCAACACCCATCCATTTTCTGTCAATCAATTGAAAGGCTTTTGTGTAATGAATCATATGCTTCTATGTGCCATTTGAATGACTCCTCTAACCGGACATCAGGATGAGGAAATTTGCATAGAACCTGTCGAGCCCCCATCAACTATATTAGAAGATCCACCCTTTTTGTCAGCTAGTTTTATGAGCACGGATAAGATGCCAAGCACTATGGCTACAAGCAAAGGCAAGTCACACCTGGTGAGATCTCTTTATGTGAGTGTGATTTGGTACAAAGAAATCCATTAACATGTTTTGTAAAGCCCATAAACCTATTATAACTAAAATGAGTTTTGTATAATATGCTAATAACATAGCAACTTTTTCCAGCAACCTCAGGTCTGTCACTGATGTTAATAATTGCAAGGTGATGTGAGTTTCTACATCTTGGTGGCAAATGCAGGCAAACCCCACCCACATTTTTATCATTATCTCTCTCAAGTCTTTTATTAGTGCTCATTATTGCTCACCTCATCGACACCTCTTCCTTTGACTTTCCCAGTGATAACAACCTGCGAATAGAGAAAGGCACGATCTGAGACTGCAGAGGATACACCTCCTTCAACCTCCTGTCCCAGAACCATCTCACATCGAGCTGGAATGCACTGTGCTTGTCTGTAGTTATATGTAATGTGACACTCTGTGTGTGTGTGTGTGTGTGTGTGTGTGTGTGTTTAACCATGTTGCCAAATATTTATGTCCCATTCTAACATATTTTTTCCTTGGCCATGATGTCAGAAACAAGGCGATATTACAGGATCTGGAGAGAGTAAATAGCATTAGTGCTTGTTCATTTCAGTGAGATTTACTCACTGTTGCAAGAACACCCCATGTGCTGAATCCCTCCATCTTTGCTTCATGGGAACTTTCGTCTGGCTCCAAAATTTGAGTCATAAATTTCAGATGACTAACCACACTGTAAACCCTGAGAACCGATGTGTAAACAACCTTGACTGGCTAACGATGTTCATGACAACAACTGAAATTTTGTGGCTCTGTGGTGATGCATTAGCTGTCGCATTGCAGCAACAGTTTAAAAAAACTGCTTTTTCATGCTTTAGAATGCCCTGAAAACCACAGACAAATGGAATAATAATTAGCATAATAAAAAAATGTATACTGACTAAATCTATTTTTTAATGGAAGTCTTTAAAACTACAACCATTTTCATTACATTCTTTGGCATAATAGGGTGCATGTGTGTGTATATATAATATACGAAAAGATACACAAATAAAATCTCAGTGTGTGAAATGAATGAGAAATTATGTGGGTGAAATGAGCCCAAGTCCATGTTTATAAAACTTTAAAAAAGACCTCAAAACTCTTTCAAAGGTGCTGCCATTCAACACTGCCAATTGCTGTCTGATGCACTGTACCTCGCAACTCGGCCCTGAAAATGTGAAGGCGCTATTGTGTAATTTTTCAGTTTTGCGTGGCAAGAGGCTGCCAGACCGCCTCTGACATGGACGAATGAAATGATCAAACCTCCATCAGTCTTCGGTATTGACCATCTCATCCTGCACCTGACGTCTGTGTTAAACAAATGATTACAAATGCATGGCCCCATGGAAAAATCTCTGTGTAAAAATGGCTTTTAAATTGGTGGATTTGCATCATTCACATGCCATTTCTCCGTATTGATTGGCTTAATGCTGGTTGGAGTTTCAGTGTTTTCTGCTTGGAGCTCCAGGAACTGATTGGATCCTGATTAAATTTTTCAAAACGCATGGGGACTGGGCAAGCCCAACTGTTGCCTAGGGAGTGAGACGTGTCATTAGTGTCACTTTTCAAGAGAGAAATCAATCCATCTTGCCTTGTTTGTTATCTTCACAAAAATGTGTGGGTGTGCAGAGTTTTTGCTCACAGGCTTTGAACATCTCTAACATGGCCAAAAGGCCAAAAATGTGTTCTATTCTCAGTTTATGCAAAAAGCAAAAAAGGTTATCGTAAGTGTTTTTTTTCCTGTGGTGCAATAGCTCATGGGCACATGGAGTTCTTTAGAAAAAATAACACAGTTAGCTAAAACTGGACATAGCCTGGGAGAATGCACCCTACACTGTAATAAATCTGCCAAGAGTACACATATATACTGTCATCTTAAAAACAATGGTGGTAATTTATACTGTGCATCCGGAGTAGCAATTAGCATAGCAATGGTATGACATTTTGTTATCTAGATTACAATAAAGGTCTTTGAAAATCTGGAAAATGAGTATATGTATCTGTAAAGGCATGCTTTATGTACCATTTCGTGTTTGCTCATTTTATATAAATAACATGAATATTCTTTAGAGTCATTGTTATGTTCCCTTGACCCTTTATTTGCTTACTGAATTTTTCATGTTCCCCAGGTCCTACTTTCCTGCTTTGTAATATGAAAACGGCATTATGTTCTCATGGCCTAATATTGCCTAATCTTGTTTCATATACAAAAACATTTGCAACTCTAATGTACACTCTGGTATAACATGGTCACTTCTTTTGTTTTTCATTCTCTACCAAGTCTGTGGTCATTTGAAATGAACAAAGTTTACATTTACATTTACATCTATGGCATTTAGCTGATGCCCTTATCCAGAGTGACATACAACAGTGCTCAAGTAATCCACAACAGTATCAAGGACCTGTAAAGCAAGACTTAAGTCAACATCCACCAATCGCCTATGGTACTGTAGCTCAGTACACCTGATCAACCCTAGTTCAGCAAATACAGTTCAAACAAGGACACTGGAATGGGAAAATTCTGTCCGCTTAAATGTTTTTGCTGTGGAACACTTATTTGAGATTACAAAAAGTAAAATACATTTGATTGTACATGAAAAACAAAGTGATGTATGAAATGTAAATTAAATAATAGTGATGGGGACGATCACTATTGCCTATGCCGAGACCGAGACCATTGGTTTTCAAATGCAGTCGAGACAGAGTCAAGACCGAGTCTTTGAGGAAGCAACGCTGAGTCAAGACCGAGTCTTTCAGGAATCGAGACCGAGTCAAGACCAAGACCATAAAAACAAGTCAGTTTTCATTGCCATGATTTAATATCACCCCAGTTAATAATGAACATTTAGGCCTAAAAACTAAGCTAGACTAAGATTTGTTTACAGGAGCAGTCCTGTACACTATTAAGGGAGGGAGGTCTACTTAACCTCTTAATGTGATTTTTACTATCATTAATATGATTTGAATCACAGTTAGGGCCTGTAGAGCAAATTGAAATTTGCTAGTGGTGTGTGTAGATTAGTGGGCTACTTCACAATATTTTTCCAATACAGTAGAACATAATTTAATATCCTTTAAAACTTTTCTTCTTAAGTAAATAAAGATCACAACTACAGTCTCCCCATGCCAAACACAGACGTACACCGATTACACAAACATCCACAGTGTAATTTTCAAATAATGCCAGTCAACATTCTGTGCTTTAAAAAAACTATTATTATTCTTATTATTCTTATTATTCCTATTATTATTATTATTATTATTATTATTATTATTATTATTATTATTATTATTATTATTATTATTATTATTATT
>JBBMFX010000026.1:8244072-8260110 GCA_037832545.1 Rhabdalestes septentrionalis
GCACTATAGCGTTTTGCGCTGGCCCCTCCCCCAAAGACAACTGCGTTTCAGACTTCAGACAATGCGCGATCGAACCTAAAAATCGGGCCCTTTAGGTTCCTCACATCCAGAATGGTCACAATTAGAGATGAATTGGGCCACTTGCTGTCAGAGCAGAAGATCATCTCCAAACCAGTCAAGAACAAGGTGTAGTGGAGTTCTGAAGATGCAGCAGTCTTGGTTGCATCCATGAAACATTGAAAGGTTAGAAGCCTACTGCATGTTGTTAAATTTTTAATCTGTGTCAACTGAATATACTGATTTTTCCCTTATATCCGTCACCGCGGAATGTTTAACGAGAAGAACAGTCTGTTCTGTATAACAGAAAACAAAGACAATGAAATGAGGAGAGATTCAATTATCCTCCTCACTGCTGTGTAAATAAAGCCTGTTTGGAGGCCTGCATGATATGGACAAATATGCCGCTGCGTATTTCATTGGTATACATGTCGTGAGCCAACAGGCTGCGTCGACATGGCTTAGGGCAGGCCTGCGTATTTTTGAGGAGGGAAAAATCATGTGCACGTTTGTTTGGCTGCGAGAAGGCCTGTGATTCATCAGAGTGTTCGCCAAAATCATCAGAGATTGGTCAGCATGCTTGCACACATGACAGAAATGTCTAATGCTTTGTTAGAGCTTTTATTTACGGAGTGAAGCTGTTATAACAAAGACTGTGTTAGGTATACTGGAGGTATACTGGAGCTTTTGGTCATATCATATTGCCAATATTGTGATGGTCACAATAAATAACTGTGGCATCCTGCTTATTTATCAGCATTTATAGTTAGGGGGTCAGCGGGGGAGTCACTAACTCTCATTCCAAAAGCAATAATCAGCCTGCTGCCCCAAGGAGTTCACATTCAGACGTGGTCTAGAATCTGGAATATGCATCGATTTCTCTGACAAGGCTAAAACCTCCTCAGACTTCCATTATGTCCAAAGCTCCATTCCTAAAATACCTCCTTGGCTTGGTGTGGCCTGTAGGTCCCAGGAGCGTGGATCAATGCCAGAAGTAATGCACCTCTCTTCTGGGCCAAAACACGCCACGTCTGAGCCCTTTCAGTCCCATTTATGAGCCAAAGGTCATAAACCTTGAGCAACAACAGCCACTAAATATGATGCTGAGATATTACCCAGGGAACAACAAGAGCTGGTGAGAGGACAAAAATGCTAAATCTGACCTCACTGAACTCTCTGTTGGAATGTTGTTTACCTCAGCCTGATATAAAAAGCCTGCTGGCATGCATAAAAGAAACCCTTTTTTTCCATAAATTCGCGACAAGGGATAATAAGGCCCCCACATTTCTGTTGTTTGCTTTTATTGAAAAACGCTAGCTTCCTCAGCCCTGTCTAAGAACACAGCTCAAACATCATTCCCAGCAACACCTGGCCATTTTTCCTCATAAGGACATAAGTGTCACATTTCTCCGTAACTCAATACGAGTTGTCAGGGATGACTCATACTGAGGAGTTATATTTATAACTTATAGCACACTGAACAAAATCTATGGCACAGAAACTAGTCCAACTGGTCAAATGAAAGAGATGTTTGTCCTCTAATTTTTTGGAACCTGTATAAGATCCTAAACTTAACTCCCCATAATTGACCAACCCACACTCCACCCACAAATGCATTCAAAAATGATGACTGCTCTAAGGTTGGAGAAGCTCTACTAAATCTTGGCAAAATATCCTATAAGAAATTGTAGAGCACTGTCTATTTTAAACAACATGGACAATAGTATTGGGATGACTGACCATTACACCAACACAGACTTTAATATGGAGTTGGTCCCCCTTTGCTTGCATAGTAGCTTACACTCTTCTTGGAAAGCTTTCTAAAATATTTTGGAGTATTCCTGTGGAAAATTAGTTCATATAATCCTGTAAACCATTCTTCATCCCAAATGTGTTGAGGTCAGGACTCTGTATGGGCCAGTCAAGTTCAGTGAAGCCTGGCATTCAGTGAATGCCTCGGTATGCTGAAGCATTAAGATTGTCTATCACTATAAGTATGGTTCCACCTGAATGCAATAATTAAGAGGTGTTTCCCAATACTTTTGTCCATATGGTGTATTTCTAGTTATTTATTTTTTAAATTTCACTTTTGGAACAGATGTAGACCTTCCTCATATGAATAAGTCCATATTAGCACAGATTCAAATTCGTAATGCCTAATTTAAAAACAACAGAGGCAAACTGGATTATTGTCCTCATTTGAAAAACGATTGTCCTTAATTCATATTAAGAACATTGCGTTTAAGCTTTGCATTTTATCTTGGCATGGTGATCTCTGAGGAGAATTAAGAATTGTTTTCACGGCAGGAAATGTTCACCAATCCCCATTCGCTAACAGAGATAATTTTTGTTATTATATTAGTTTATTATGTTAGTCCTATTTGATTTCCATTTCATCCACAGAAGAAAAAAAAACACTGGAGGGGATGTGGCAAGGAGCTACATTCAAAATTCAGTCATGTAGTAATCTTCAACCTGAATTCATTAGGTTTACTAGAATTTTTTATCAGCCTTTTGTCTGATAAAAGTATTTTCCATCTTGTTACAGTTGCCTATTATGTCAGCCTAATTGGGCAACCTCTGCCAAAATGCCTCCCTCAGTTGTCCACATATAAAAACAAAATACTTTTATAAAATTCATATTTTAAAAAATCAGCCATGCAATCTTCATTGACCCTTTTATTCGATAATGCAACCCTTATCCCTGACACTATACCAATTACTATGCTTAAATCAAGACCACCTTAGACCCTCAACAGCAGTCCAGCCGTGGATAATCCCCATAGCAAGAATGCTAATCAGTGTGAAGCATAGCGCTGCGCTGTTGATTCCTTATTTGCTTTCACACCATTTGGAGACCTCTGTGAAGAGTTTGTTAAATATTTTTGTAACTCCTACAACACGAGCTTGCTTGAGCTGCCCCCACAAAATCAGGTGGAATGGAGATTTACAAAGCTTTAACATCCCTCGCGAACAGTGAAGGTTAAGGTTGGGGTCAAAAGAGAAGTGAAGAAAAAAATGATGTTTTCAACCTTTCGTCCCATTTACTCTGTATAACCTGTAATGAAGCTTAATTTCCAGTTCGTGTGACACAATAGCATGTTCTTGCGAGCTCGCAACTTTCCACGAATTATGCTAGGCGAGGCGGGAAGCGGGCAGCGAAAGGAGAAAAGAGGATATCTTTACTGCACTGCATCCTTTGTTACACCTTGAATGGGAGCAGAAAATTGGCTCCAGTTTAAGGAGGGCTTTTTAAACTGCTCAGTGACTCATTAAAGCAATTCTGTACAGGAGTCGTACAGTGTGAACATGTGAAAAGCTCTGATCTGTATGTGCAACAGAACAGAAAAGCTCGGGATTAGAACGAGGGCAGCTGCTGTTTTCTCCATATGTAACTGTCCTGATTAATATTGATGTGCACTTGACTCTAGAAATGGAGGGCTTAGAGTTTCGGCCTTAATGAAGCTTCCCTATGGGACAAGGCAGAGGGTTTCATATGGCAGCTGTGTCTTCACCGGCTTTATCTTACAAAAAGATGAAAAAACTTTACTCCGAAAACATACAACTTGGAGTATAAATGATTTAATCTATAATTAGTAATGCACCAAGGATATGAAGTGCCTTAAGCAAGATCCATAAATGTTTGGAAGTACTCAGGTGGGAGAGACCTACACCTCATCCATCTGGCGCCATTAAGGCTTTTTTTTTTGCTCCCCGCTTTTCTTTTCTTTTTTTTGGTCTATTGACATGAAATATGGAATAAAACGAGAGCATTAAAATAAAGCGCCATAGTGATGTGTGTGTGCGTGTGTGTGTTCGCGCTGCATGGAACCAAGGGTGGGCGGTATCGCTCACTTTTGTCCCGCAGCGTCCTCTAGCAGCAGAGGGGGTCCCTGCAGGTGGGCTCTCCGTTGCAGAGCGAAGATGCGCGCGGCTCTAGCTCGAGACTCGCTCGCCGGACGCACCGTGGAACCCAACCAATCCGATCCGCTCCCGGTGACGCGGGCGAGGCAGGCTTCAGCACGGGGCTCCATCATAATATTTAACACCCACTCCCCCCACCGCCCCTCCTTCTTTTATCCCTAAACCTGGAGGAGCGCTGGTCCTGCTCGGGATGAATGGGCAGTGACCTGGAGGACAGGAGTCAAGCGCACGGATCCACACCTGTCACGGAGAGCGGCGCACGGATCTTTTGGTTTTGTTTTTTCGTATGTCGCCGTTTCCTTGCGACGTCGATTCGTCGCTGTTTTTGTATTTATTTATTAAATTCTTTTTGCACTGTACCGGCACCTGATTCGCCCCCTTTAAGTCCTGTCTGATCCGGAGGTGGGGCTCTCGGAGCGGGCGAGCGGACTGCACGGACGCCGCTTCGTGTCGCCTTCGCCCCGGAGCCGAGATGCAGCTGTTACCGTTTGGGAAGAGGTAGAAGAAACGACCATATCTGTAAATTATAAGCCTGTTCGTCCGTCACGACGAGTCTACAACCTGACTGGCAAGCAATACTATTAGTATTTAATATCATACTTAGTTATTTATTTTTCTCACCTTTCCGCTTCCCCACGTGTTGTATTTTTGGCTTCGCCATCCTCAAGACGCTAACAAATGTGTCACGGCTAGAAAGACAGAAATAAAAATAACAACAAATAAAATCTATTCCAAAATGATTCTTTTCCGTAAGTTCCGTCTGCTCATCCTGATGGTGTTTCTCGTGGCGTGCACCATGCACATCATGATCGACCTGCTGCCCAAGCTGGAGAGGAGAGCGGCCGGCCCGGGATCCGGAGGAGGAGGCGGAGGGGACGCGGGCTGCTCGTGTGCTCACAGCCCGAGTGAGGAGCCCCGCGGGCGGCCCAAGCCGCGCTCCAGAGCCGCTGCAAGTGCCTCGGTTGGAGCTCAGCCGGGCTGGCCAGGGAAGCACACGCTGAGGATACTGCAGGACTTCAGCAACGAACCCAGCTCCAACCTCACCTCGCAGTCTCTGGAGAAGCTGGCCGGCGCCGGGGACAGAATAGAGCCCGTGAAAAGACTGGAGGAGCCCGTGGAAGAGAGGCAGAAAAGCCTGATCAGGGAGGGGGCGAACCGGGGCACCGAGAAGCAGGACTTTCGCGTCTCCAGGCTCACAACTCTTTTCGAGCACCCCTTATACAGAAGCCCGCTGCCCTCTTTGACGGACGACGATACCCTCTTTAACGTCAACACTGACATCCGTTTTTATCCCAAAGCTACTGGGAACCAAGAGTGGTAAGTAGTCTCAACCACAGCTAACCTACCTCCTAAAACTCTGAGGTCGCAGGTGTTCAAAATGTGTCTCTGGTACAGGATAGTCTCGTCGTGTATAGCACAATCAGCCTGTCCTTTCTATCTCCATAATGCGAAAGCCTGTAAAAAGAGCTTCCCTTTTCCCTTACTTTAATTTTTCTAATATTTTCCACCAGTTCTGTCTATTTACTCCATGCCAAATTGTGTCTTTTCTCTTTCGTGCACTCAAAGGACTTTCCACTGAGGAGCCTTGTCACGTTTTAGGGTCCCCCTTATATAGTTGAACCATTTAACATAACTTCTTACTATATGAGGAGAGAGGGTCACAGAAACAAGCTGAGAAACCTGAGGGGAGGAAAGCTGAAATGAGCATCTGAGCATAAGACACTCCAAGAAGTTCTAGTGAAATAAATGCACAGGGCTACACAGGGGGGGTTGGGTTTTGCAATGCTGTTTATTTTTGTAATTTTGCAATTAGACAAATATTCAAATGAATAAGAAATGTATTTCGAAGGTTTATGCAACTGTCCTAACCAAACAACCCTCACACCTGTTACCTTAATGCATATGTCCCATATGTACAGCAGTGAGCAGTCTAACAGCCAGAGTGGTTGCCAGTTATTGCAAGGACACTGTGTTGAATGGAGAGCTCCTATGTAGAGAGCAGTGCAATCTACAGAGTCGCTGCCTCTCCTGGCAAATTGTCCACTTCTTCGGCTACTTCAGTGGCACAAAACAAGCAGCCTGGTTCAGAAAATAGCGTAGTTTTAGTGCTTATACATTTTTGAATGAGATCAATGTAGATCTTTAGGTGTTGCACAGGTCAGCAATTCTTCACATTTTCCCCAGCCAATAGTTTTGCTTCATTCTTTAAAAAAGTTTGAAATATATGTCTATTTCCTGAGGGGGTTCTTAGAATGTGTTGCTGTGTGAGGAAGCAGAGCAACATGATGATTTCTAAAGTCATGGCATGTAGCTATGTGCTGTAAAGGTCCTCATGTCTACCGAACCTTTCATGAGACTGGGAACTCTCTGCTGAGCTCCATCAGTGGCCCCATGAATGAGATGTGGTTTCCAGTTGTCATAAAAAAGGGTATTACATAGTTGTTCCCCTTTTGAATTAGGGTTCAGGCACCCTATTATCTTTTTGTTGGACCTCTTTATGTAACTACTTTAACAGAGTTCTTGCTAAATGAGAAGAGAAGGTACCAGAACCAAGCTGAGAACCCTGAGGGTAGGAAAGATTGTTAGACAAGGACTGATAAACACAAACATTAGAGTAGCATTGATCGATGTTCCTACATTTGAAGCTGAAAATGTGAAAAGAACATATGAAATGAAGTCAGATCCTGAAGCTTCTCAGATATTTTCTGTTCCCGTAGCTGCTTCTTGTTGTGGCCTCCTGAGGGCAGAAATATTAATTAATTGCCTAATTACAACAGGGTGATGACACATAACAAATGGGCCGATAGATTTCTAGAGTTAGGCTATGTGCTCTGCCACAAAGTTGAATTAAGTTTTTACAGATAAAACCTGGAGGTTTTGCACTGAGAAACTTCAGCCCACCTTAGGTTTCCTCATTATCTGAATTCTGATGAAGCTGTTATTAATGAATCTGTGCTGATTGCTTATCACATGAGCATATTTTGTGTGTGGAAGTGGGGTAGCAAAGCTGGAGGAGTGGAGGGGGGCTAAGTGAATGCTTGCTGTACTAAATTGACCTCGACTATTAATTACAGTTACTGAGGGCTGGGCAATTTGTCAGGTATACTTGTTCTACATGAGATCCTGTAAATATCCCAAACATTATGTACAAATTCTCATACATTTTTATTTGATCCACCGACATTAGGCAATTCAGTTCTCTCGCTTCCTCTGTATAACAGAATCAATATGTTAAATAGCCTCTTGTCTCTTAACTTTCGTTGGAGCACTTTGTTTGATTCAGGTTATTAAAATATGCAACAGATTTTCCATTATTAATATAATGCCAGGATAGAGTGTAATTTATGTTGCATCTGTGGCTATTAGAAATGACTGGAAATGTGCTAGTGGGTTCTATTTTGACTACCGGAAAATCAGAAACAGCCATAAAAATTCACGATCAGGGTATCAAACCCATCCTCACATGAACACACTCACACTGTCCTTACTTGAGTATTAGTTGATCTTATGGAGTAATAGTGTTTTGAGACCTTGAGCATGATACTCAATGTAAAGTGGCTTCGAATGCTTCAAAATGTGCCGTTGTCATTTTTACAGAAAACAGTTTGCAACAATTTGGAAAAGCAATGGAAAAGAAATGGTTCTATTGCACTTCCTTGGTGTCCCCTCTCTACTTTTAATCTCCATTTCTGTTCCTTTAGCTGCTCAGTCCTTTTCTCTGAGCCACCCACCAAAGAGTGACGCATCCTCACTGCACTCACATGACAGTTTTGTTTAGACTAATAATAATTCATGAAAATATGAATTCATTTAACCTTTGCTCACAGAGCTCTTTGCTCTGAAATGTCATGTTTGGTTTGAATAAAAAAGCGCATATTTGCCTCCATCCTAATAAAAGGTGCTCCACCATTCAGGCATCTATGTTGTGCAGTGAGAGATGTTTGTGCCAAATAGTATTGATGCCTTTCTCACTCATGCAGTTTCTCATAAAAAGCAGCCATTACAAAAAAAGAAAAGAAAAAAACATTCAAGGCTAACACCCTGTCAAGGCTAACACCCTGTCAAGGCTAACACCCTGTCATTCCTAGGCACCACGAGGGGAACGAGGAAGAGGAAGAGTACATCCCCACGGGGGAGGCCACTGCTGAGTCATACCCCAACTGGCTTCGCTTCCACATAGGGATTAACCGGTATGAGCTCTACTCCAGACACAACCCCGTGGTGGAGGCCCTGCTGAAAGACCTGCAGTCGCAGAGGATCACCAGCGTAGGTGAGGCCGGGTCAGGTCTTGTGACTGTTGCCCTGATATGCGGGGACTGTTCCTGTGTTTTTTAATATTGTAGTATTGCTGGCTCAGGAGGGTAATCCCCCTTCCAAAAGCAATTATTGCCAAGTGGTTTAGTGCCATTATGGGCATAGCACAAGCCAACTAGGTCACTTGTGCTCCGAGTGAAGTGGTGGGTAAATAGCAATGAATTCTCAAAGCTGGAGGGCTTATGATTAGAGTTTATGTGTGTATGTGTATTAAGGCAAGATGGATTTGTACTACAGTGAAATTATTAGACCCGGCGCTGGTCTATTTGATGTCTTTTCAAATTCATATAAGCTTGTTTGCTAAGAGGCTGCCAGCATGTACATGAGAGCATGGATGTGTACAAGTCTGCGACGGCAAGCAAGTCAAATTTCCACAAAAGATCACCCGGTACATGCATGACCAGCATTCTGAGTGACAGGCAGCCCAGTTTCTATATTTTTCCTCATAACGCTGCTACAGAGTGCACGATTAGTTGACACGGCTTTCTGTGTAGTGAGCAGTCAAGGCTATCAATGCTGTGATGCTGTCTATGGTAAAAGTCCATGCGTCTTAAAAGGAAGCCACCAACTGTGCAATGAAATTACTCAGCAAGAGACAGTGGGATGTTTTCCACTAATTCTTTTGTCATTTCCCCAGAAGACAGGGAGGCACACTGCAACAGCAGGAGCAAGACACCGATTGTTGTCCATGGTTGTTTGATTGTGTTCCTTTGTGATGCGCTCCTCTTCTAAGTCCGGCATTGTTTACTTTGATTGGCTACTAAAGTGACTCATAGTTTAATCCTGACCTGGTAAAGAGACCCCCTCTACACTGCTGTCAAGTCACTCCCGTGGTGAAGTCAGGCCTCCTAGATCTCAGATTGCTTAAAAAAAAAATGTGGAAAAGACGCCCTCTGTTGTCAGTGTAAATGTTTCAAGTATACGGCTCTCTTTTAAGTGAGCGTAAAACACATAATAGAGACGGCCAAAGCTATCTTTTGATCATTATCCATTTTTGGTGAACCATCACCATGTTTGATAATGTTTGCACAGCTGCTACACGGTCATTAGTTCTAGAAAGCAGGCAGTTAAATCACGTAATATGTTTCTATACAACTCTCTGGTTATGGTATTGTTATACTGACTTGGCTATGCTCTAGTAGGCTCGCTGGTCATTGTTATCCTCATTATAGCTGAATTATTGTCAAAGTGCTTTCTAGTTGTTCCATTGAAAAGGCAACTAGTCCCTTTTAAAATGACATTACACTTATGCAATTGGTGTAGTTTCTCATATACAAGTGGTACGCAATGCAGCAGCATTCACATGCATCACATGCTATATTTTTGCCACTTGTTGCAGAAAAGAATGCTAGAGATATTAGCTGAGCACAAGTCTACACAGTCAGTGTGTAACTGATTTTTTTTTGTAAAAATGAGCTCGCAAAAGGAAAACACTTGAATAATGACTACAAAAACGAGTCACAGTTTGTTCTTCTTTTAAACATACAATCAGTGATGACCTTATTAAATCCTACAACTTGTTTTCTTGCAAAAAGACTAAAAGAGTTTTTTGCCTCTTTAAACACAGGGTGTATTGTTCAGGTGTTATTATTATCCACAAAAAAATGCATATAATTCAGCCAGTGAAATGTGAACCAAGGTTTTCGGGCTTTTCTTATTAAACGATTCACTGTTACCTAGGAACCAGAGGTTGAATCTATATTGAAACAAAAATATAGCTGTTTTATTTACAATCCAACCTACATAGGTAAACCTACACATGTGTTCTACATATATCTACAGTTCCTAATGGTAAAAAAGGTGGGAGAAAATCGAACTTCTTTCTTTCATATTTTTTCTATACAATGACAGAAAGCATAAATTGATATATAGGGCTAATCCCATAGCGCAGAACTATTGTAAAATGTCTAAATAATCATGCTAATCCCCTTCGTGTAGCTCCTCTTTTTTCGTTTTTAGTGGCTTTATGTGCTCTAGAGTGGACAGATATGAGTGACTTTCATTGTAATTAAATTATGCTGAAATTTTGAAATGTATTTTCTATCTACTAAGAAGTAGTTGGTAAATATTCTGTAACTAATACGCCAGATATGTGGTTTTGGGACTATGGCCCCCACACAGGCTATAAATGCAGCTAGCATTACCACATTTAGCACATGTGTCTTGTTTATTGTGTACATACTGGCACACCACATTGTCCTTTTGACGTGAATGTTCTTAAACAGGTTTAACAGCTTCCTTTGTTGTAGTTTTGCCATTTTGGGGAAAATGAGCATATTTCAGGCCAGCTTATAAAGGCAACTTGACATTCCTGTTGTGAAGAGATATGAGCACTGGCCCTGGCCTATCTGGATTCTGAACATGCCTCATGGTGTGAGAACAAGGACCTACTGCTGAACAATATGGTCACAACAGTACAAAATATAGAATTAACTCTGTGTTTTGTGTGAAGAACAATTTAAGGATAAGTAGAGCGGCTGAAAGCCAGCGGCTTCAGTTCTGTAGCCACTCCTTGTGTAATATAATCAGCAAAATTACATGCTCATTATTTCCGGATATGGTAGACATGTTATCCTGGCTGCTCTGCCCAAATCCTTTGCATTATAGTAACATAAAGCATTAGATTTACATTTGATGTAATTTATGTAAATTTTGAATAAAATGAAGGAGTTCATAAACTAAAAATGCCATAAATTGAAAGAGTCCATAAAGTTTCTTTCCACAAAATGCTTCATAATTACATTTTTATCCTTGTCAAAATTTAACTGGTTCTCATTCCATTTACAAGTGGTTTAATCCAAAGGATAGAAGTTGTTTTAGACATTAGTTTTTGGGTTGGATTCTGTCAGCCATCCAGCTAATGTAAAAGAAAATTTGATTCATCAGGCTTCCTTCTTCCATTATAATTTTTCAAATGGCAGGTAGAACACTGTCATTGTCCAGTGTAACATGCTTAGAGAACACTGACGGCCAATTCTGTCAGCTAACAGACGCCCGTGCTGGCTAGCATCACACTGACTGATGGGGCGAGAGGAAAGGCCACCCTACCCTTCCAAACAGAACAATGCCAATTGTCTTGGGCTTCCAGCCATGGTTGGCTACAGCATCACAAAGGATCTGAGTCACGATTGACTCATGATAGGGCCAACGCTTAGATAGTTGCTCCGACTGTCTATCATAGCTAGCAGTAATTTGCTCATCAGTTTGTGCTACAGTTGCTTTTCATTTAGATTGGACACCTCAGGCCAGCTTTTACTTCCCATCTACATCAGGGAGCCTTTGGGCACCCATGATCCACTCGCCAGATCAGGGCTGCCCCTCCTTGGACCACTTTTGGTGGATTTAAAAACCTCACAAGGCATTGTTTTGGAGATGCTCTAACTTTCCTTGACAGTCCAGATCCTTACACCTCCCTATTTTTCCTGTTTCCAACACATCTGCTTCAAAAATGTCACTTGCTGTCTTTTTCTTCCCACCCCTTGACAGGTGCAGTTGTAATCAGCGAGCATCACTCCACCCGTCAGTGGTTGAAATGTTGTGCGTGATTGGTGAATATTAGAATATACATTTAGAATATACTGTTATGGCAGACGAATCATCAGCTGAGTGAGTTTGTCCATAAGTTAATAGTCACTATAAAAAAATGATTGTAGTTTACATTACAACTTGGACATGTTGTTGTCACTGCAAGACTCAGAACTGTTGAAGAAGACTGTCAGTCAAATGTAAACATAATTTATTGTGTAGTTTACTCAGTGATTATGTGCCTAAAGCTATAATTTAATCTAAAACAGCAGCCCCTAACTTTTTCATCTGAAACAGTATTTTCCAGGGCCAGTGTAGATACAACTAAAAACAATTAGTTTTTTACTCATTTTTGCTAGCTTTTGGGCAACATTTCTGATCTAAACGAGTTGAGGTTGTTGTTTTTTTGTTTTTTTTTTCAAAATAAAAGATCTTTCAGACTCTGAAAATCAATTAAATATTTATATTCTGTCTTTCTGTGTGGCCTGGTACCAAATGACTCACAGACTGAGTTTGTGGCCCGATGGTTGGGGACATCTGCTCTAAAGGATTAAACGGTCCTGTTTCTGGGCCCATATAAAAGTGCATTCTTGCTCCATTTAACCTGAGTGCTGTAATGTTTTGGTAGTAAATGATAAAATACAATCCGTGAATCTCGGACTATGTATCGTCCCCTAAAGAGGCCAATCACAGGACAGGAACCGAGTAGATTGCTCTTATCAGTCGCCTATGGCACTGTTGCTTCATAGCACGGTTATCTCCTCTGATGAGAAACATAGGCTTTATTACAAGCGCTCCACCCTAGACACTCTGACAGTCATAAACGGCAGATGGCTGCTTATCTATGCGTGGAATTAGATTGTTTATTTATGGGCCAAGGCATAACATCCCATTGTCGAGTTTGCGAAGAGGTTGGAAAACACACACTGGAAAAAAGTTGTTGTTTGTCTACCCAGATTCACAATAGTGCAGATTTAGTACATTTGTATATACACAGATGAGTCAGTGCGGAAGTCATGCGGTAGGACTGATGAGAGAATGTGTTTGTGTGTCTGTGTGCATGCACACATGTGCAACAGCTTCAATGTCTGACACAGTTCAATGTCTTAGTTATCACTGTGGCTGTAACATAAAAATGTTTTTTTCTTCTCCCACAGCTATGAAGTCTGGTGGAACCCAACTAAAACTCATCATGACATTCCAGAACTACGGACAAGCGCTCTTCAAGCCCATGAAGTAAGTGCAATCCCAGATTTATCGTCCATAACACGCACAGATTAGGGATATCTCAGGTTTCCCTCACCAGACAGGAAGCACGAAACACTCCATAATCCTGCTTTATATGCACACTGGAGCACAGAACCCAAAACTCGAAGCTTGATCCTCAGCATATCTAAAACTCTAAGCTCACTTCTGGGAATAATGTGCACCTAATGTAAGCACACTTCTGCTCCTTTCACCAGACGCCAAAGCTTCATTGACAAATGCATTCCGTTTAAGCCTTACGGAAAAAAAAGAATCTGTTTTGTCTCAGATCTTTTCCTCCTTAAGGCACTGAAAAATATCTCCTCGCTTCTGGCATAAGCAGTGCGCGAGCCAGTCTTGCGTTGTTTAGATGTGCCGGAGCGTCCGTATGATCATTCCTGGTGGGTAATGATCAGTCTGTTTTTAATTAACATCGCAGGGCCTACATGTTAATTAAAACGAGAGAGGAGCCGCCAGGAGCTCTTGGGGATGATGCCAACAGAAGCAGTAGCAGCACAGAAAAACCTCGCTGTATGAGTCAGTCCGCACCCCTCCCACGGCTGAGACCAAGCTGCCACCTTGCTCGCCCGTGATCAAATAATTGTTCTGAGATGCTTGGGTTCCTTTGCCCAAAGACTGCGGGTGCCCTCTTTATTTATTTGATTGCACATCGTGACAGCAACTGGACCATCAAAGCTACATCTTTCTGACACTCAGCGGGGTAGATGAGACGATAAAATTTTCTGTTGTTTCCAGCTGCTCTACCTTTTTTTAATTTGATTCCAGCCATTAAAGCTCTCAAACCACAGTTCGAAACTTGCTGGTTATTATCTAAGAAATCTGAAATTAAACAGATATAACAAAGACATTTTCATGCTTTTGTGTTCAGAATTGGGGCTTCGACGCTGTGTTCCTTTCTGTGTTAAACTGTGTTATTATTGAACTCATCTCCTAATGATCTTCCAGAAATTCACCAAAGCTACACAGCACAGTTGAGATATGGGGAGAAAGCCAATTTTACCTCCTTCCTTTCTTACGTTAGCCCACCCTCTTTAGATCCTGCAATGTTTGCTTCACACAAATACTTCATCAAAAGCATCTCTGATGTTCTCAGTCTTCAACAAGGGTAGTTGCTCCCGAGCCAACCACCCTCAGGACCCTCATCTTTTGGAGAACTGTAATAGAGATTTAACCCTTGCTAATTATCACCTGCAATAATAATAGCATAGTGTGTTTCTCATCTCATTAATAAAAAAGGAGAAGTGCAGCTTCCCATTTGTGGTCCTAAGTAAGGGGGTTATGGTGCATGAATCTGATTGAAGGAAGACATCTTTTACACGTTTGGCATTCTTTAGCACTGAAATAAATGTATCAAATTCTAATGCTACTGAATAAATCTATTGCGAACCTAAGTCCTTTAAACAACTGACCCAAATGGAGAATCACATTAATGATGTAATCATGTAATAACCTTTACATTTTATAGCTATTTGAAAACAACTGTCCTTCTAAAGGTTAAAAACAATAGCATATCCCTCAAATGTCATTCTATCCATATCTAGCTTATTGACCCATATCCATTCTTCTCTTCTGTTTTCTGTCAGTGCAGTCTATACACACCAGCAGCCAAAATAAAATGGCATTACATGAAAGCTCAATAGTGTAAAAGTAAACGTTGACGAGAATTCAAGTGACACGTCTCTTGGAATTCAGTTCCATTAAGTCATGTCCATTCCAGTTGGGAAATATATGTGCTCATATCGGTAGCGCATGCCTCCAGGAAATGCATTCTGATTTCCTCATGTGTACGAACTCCAGAAACACTGCTCTGTGACTGTGAATTCAGAACAGGTTCTGTAAACTCATACCTCTCTGATATACGTGTCGGGCTAACCCCATTTCTTACGCTTAGCCTGGAGTGCTAAAGCTAACACTACTAGCGCAGATAGTTAAGGAGTGCGTGTGTGGCAGATCTTTATCAGGGTTCGTCTCCGAGTTACCACACTACTGCCAGGCAGAAATAGTTCACACGATTTTTCCAGTGTAGTCAATCGGCCATGATATCCCCTCACAAATGATAACTGCGCGTCATACGTGCCTAAATCATCACACTCTTCCCTTTTACTGTCATATATAAATCAGTGAAGGCTTAAAATATCTGCTACTGCTGTTTCTTTTTTATCCAAACTATTCATTTAACAAGTTTAGGGCATTATGTTCACTGGCCTTTGCAATGTAATATCGATTCAAAAATTTGGGGATCGATCTTTTCCTGTTGCCACTACTGCCCGTGACCGCGCAAGGAAAGCTATAAAACACTCCTATAAAGCAGTGGGGCAGGTAGTGTCTCAGTGGTAGAGCACTTTCCCTGCGGTCGGAGAATCTGGGTTCGATCCCTGAGACCGACAGCAACCTCTGAGGTACTGTGTGCGGTTCTGTCCGCTGCTCGCTGAGTGGTGGTCCCCTGCTTCATTCCGAAAATGGGTTAAATGCAGAGGAGGAATTTGTGCAGTGGTGTGTTCACATAGATCACTTTCCCTTTTCCTGCAGAAAAATCTCTTAATACCTGAAGAGTAAGAGAGTCTTATCAGTCAAGCATTTCCTAGACTGTATTAGCCCTGGTTGCTGAGCTAGTGTGGACAGTTTTAACCAGTTGTGGTCTTTGTTGTTTTTTTATTTTTATTCAACCAATTTTATGGTTACAGTTGTTCAGCCATTTTTGTGGTTATCATTTCACTGTCAAATAGACATTTTCTAAACAGGGCTACTAACTCTGTCATTGTTTTACATGTAAGAAATTAAATAAGCCCTGAAAGTTCTTTTCTTCCTAAATTCTTTTCATTTGTGACTCTCCCTCTCTCTCTGTTCCTCATACACACACACACACACACTCACACACACAGACACAGACACTGTTCCTGTTAGTGATTCATGTTCTTCATGTGCAGCAGTTGTTTTAATTTAAATAGGTAA
>JBBMFX010000026.1:8260210-8270427 GCA_037832545.1 Rhabdalestes septentrionalis
AGAGAGAGAGAGAGAGAGAGAGAGAGAGAGAGAGCACCACTCCATGGTTTAATACTGCATCTGCACTGAGATCCCAAACCCTTGTTCGTTCAGCCTCTCTCTTTCTCTCTCGCACTCTCTGTCCTTCTCATTTGCCCTCGCTCCCTCACTCTCATACTTTGTCTCAGTGGGAATAAAAGTGTTTTATTCTCTCTTCCTCTCCCAACATGCCATGCTGTCAGAGAGAGAGGGAAAGAGAGAGTGCTAGCCAGAGCAGAAGGCTGCTCAGTGAAGGATTTAATTATTCCACACACTCAACACTGCCGAGCCCATGAGTACAGAGTGAATAGGAGACACTGACAAAAGCCCTATAAGTTATATGTGTGGCCGGATTCTGTAGTGTGTGTTTTGAGAACTTTTCTAGCTAGTATACACACAGTCCACATATTATCAGGACAAGGCCAAGGAGCATAATATGGTAGAGCTGTAAACTTTTAATATGCTGTTTTGAGTGTTTATTTCTCAGTTTTCTCTATTATTGTTCAAACTAATTGCCCACTCATCGTGTTTGCACAGTGTAAATGAAAGCTTTGGATTAGGTTTAGCTGGGGTTTTGATAGAGCCATGATGATATACAGTAATTTGTATGTGAATGGAAGTAAACAACTGGATCAGCATTTTCACATTTAATGCAAATTTTAGAACAAAATTTCTGTTTATTTGCTCATTTAAATGTGGAAACAGGAACATGTTTTATTTGCCATAAATTCTATTATAGGACATGCTTTTTAATTCAGCTCTTTTCCATAATTTCATAAATTTACCAGGAGTGTTTTCCACACGGCTTTATATGGGACATATTATTAAGCTCACATGTTGATATGATTATAATAACAATTGCTGAAAAAAAAAAAGAATATTCAGTTTGTCATGTTTTATCTTTTATGGGTGCAAATACTGAACTGAACAGCTTTGCCTTAATTTTATTAAGAACTGCTGACAATATTTCTACTAATTTCACTGGCTTGGAATGGGTGTCATATTTTTTAAGAAATGCTGATTGAAAAATAAATAGCACTCGTGTTTTTTTCCAGATATATATATGCATGGTGGAATGTGTGTGTGTGTGTGTGTGTGTGTGTGTGTATTTGTGTGTATGTGTGTGTGTGTGTGTGTGTGTGTGTGTGTGTGTGTTCATGATGCTGTGAAGACCTAACTTTGGCAGTGTTCCTTCACTCATGAGCTGAAGAGCCGAGATGATGCTCAGTGCTTCAAATCAGCTGCCAAGCTAAATGGACTTGTCTCTACAGAGCCCCCCTCCAAAAATCCCCCTCTGTTCACATGCAGCAGAAACTCCTGCCTATCCTTAAGCACACACAGCCAAGCTTCAGCTCTTCCCTACTTTGATCTCTGTGAGTTTTTTTTTTCACAGTCTCGGCTTAAATGGCTGTGCTGCTACCAAAAAATAGACCTTTGATTTGATCCATCACAATAGATAGATAGAAGGTTCTTACTCGCAGCTGCTGATTCCAAACCAGGCTTTGTAGGCCAAATATTTGTGCACATTCAAGGAATTTTGTTTTGACTGAGCAGTAGTCTATGACTCACACACATTTATGAACATGGACTGTGTGTAAAAGTGTAAAGTTCTGTGTTTGGGAGATTGTTCAGGTTGTTTTTATTATCTAGATAATAGGTCATATATGATTTTTTTTTCTTAAAAATCTTTGTCGATACTTTCAGGAATTATGGCTTTGTCCATTGTTAACTTATGACGATCAAACTTATGACTTCCCATCCTGTAGTTCTAGCATTTATTCTGACAATCACTTGGGTAAACACACAGATGCAGTTAAATTTTTCTTTGTGGTTAATAGTTCTAAAACTACTTAACATTCCTGTAGATATCCTAGTTTATTTAGCATTCAAATATTTGTCACATGGCTAATCATGCCAGTTCTTTCACCATGTGATTCATCATCATGATATAATGATACTTTTTATCACAATGACTGTATACATGACTATTACACCAACAGTTACTTTAATGACACTGCCTTCAAATATAGAGACTTCAATATGGAGTTGGTCCCCCCTTGCAGCTATAACAGCTTCCAGTGTTCTTGGGGGTTTTTATACAATATTTTAAAGTTTCTATGGTAATTTGTACCCATTCATTTTGTAGAGCATTTCTGAGGTCAAGTGCTGATTTGTAATGAGAAGGCCTGGCTCGCAATCTCCATTCCAGTTCATCCCAAAGGTGTTGGATGGGTTTGCGGTCAGGACTTCTTTCACACTAAACTCATCCAGCCATGTTTTCATGGAGCTCGCTTTGTGCACTGGGGCGCAGTCATGCTGGAATAGAAAAATGTCTCAGTAGGCTGAAGCATTAAGAGTGACCTTCTGGAAGTAAGGGGCCTAGCCCCAACCCTGAGAGCCCTGGATTGGGAAAGATATAAGAAGAAATGAAACACCCACTGTGTTTTTCCCCCTGTGTTCTCACTGTGGTAGAAACTTTGGGGAAAATGGGACTTGCGACAGGTCTGATAGCAGTGTGACAAAAATAGACCTGGTGCGTATTTTTAACAGATCAGTGTGGGAAGAGGCTGCTGGGATGACTCTGAAACGTGCCAATTGAATCGCAAGTCAGGAATAGCCAGGATCAACACTGCTGCCACCGCGCAGCTGGATCATGGCCCCTGGTTAAACCCATGACAAAAATGAGAGCATCATTGCGAAGCAGGAAGAAACAGAATAATCGTTTTATCTTGATTATCTTGTTTCCATAATTGCATTAGAGGGGAAGGGAGGGGATGGTGGTGTTAGGGTGTGGAGAGTGTTTTTACCTCTTGAACACAGCCCCTTCAATTTTCCAGACATTTACCATCACATTTTAAGTATTGGCCCTAGGTTACTCATCAGTGAACACCAATATGCCTTCATTCTCAGCACTGGTGTTCACCTTTTCCTGTATAATAAAGAAGACAGTAAGTAATGCTGCCTTCACTCAGACCTGCACCGTAGGTTCTGCTGTAGGGACTGAAGATAGAAAAACTCTGAGAGTAGCTTTGAGTGCATCAGTGCTTGCTGCTTGCAAGGCGCTAGACTGTGGCCTCCTCACCATTTTTACAACGGATCTCATGCTCTATCCTACAGGCCGCCTCCATACCACGCTCAAGCGTCCACACTCTAGTGGGAGCAAAGAGATCGAAGGACACCGCGTTCAAAATCTGTCTCCATGATGCTAACGCATGTGGAGTGGTTACGAAACACAGACTTCTATTTTTTAATGTGTTGAGGACGTCAAATCTCGGATGGATTTCCAGGCTTCAAAGTGAGAAGGCTGTTTTATTGACGCAGGTTTGGAATGCAAACTGCTAGCCGAGGCTCCATAACTCACCGAGCTCTGCTCAGCCAAGCCCTGCTTGCCCCTCACTTCCAACTTCTTTGATGTGTTTTGCTCATAAAAGCAGAGGTACTGTTGTTTTGCTCTACAGTTTCATCATGAATAATATAGATTGTTATGTAATTAATTACAAATACATTCAATCTACACTCTGTCTCAGCGGGTTTGAGTTCACACCTCAGGCTTTCCCCCTTGGCATGGAAAATAATAACAATTCAAATTGTAATAAAACTCCTTTTCACAATAAACGTTCCTCTATATTGAAATGTCTACTTACAACAATAAATGTAAATTACTTATTTAAGTAAATAAATTACAGACTCAAATGTTTTGATGTGCATTTTCAGCAGAGTTCCTCTGTTTGTTTCAGTGGCCTGAGAGTGAGAAATAACAGAATGCTTTAAAGTCATTGGTGATTTCTTTTAGTTGTGCGTATTAAGTCTAAGATTTATAGGTTTATAAGGTTTATAGTTCAATAGAGTTTTTAGAAATGGTTATGAAATGAATGTTTTAATTGTAGGGGAGCAAGGAATTAAAATGCGAAACCACAAACAGACTCTTTGGCGGTAAATAGCGTGACCTCGAAGAGGAGTGGAATATTCCTCCCTCTAAATCTAAATGTGTGTTGGGGAAATAGGTGTTGGACAACACTGCCTCTGGAGAACTTAGCACCCTGCAGAGTTGAACTCCCATCCTAATCCGGCACACCTGATCTATATTATTATTTATTGCCTTTAGAAGTCCTTGATTTGTTGGATGTATTAGGTTTCAAATGGAGATGAAAGCCAGTAGCAGGTAGGGCCACAAGAGGATTTTCGTAAACACTGATGTAAATCCATTTTATGTTGATGGCCTGGGCCGGGGTGAAGGGGTTAAGCCTGAGTGGAATGGGCCACTGGGCAAAGCGTGTGTCGCATGTGGTGAATTCTCTGAGCGTCTCCGCAGAACAGCCAGTGCAGACCGTTAAATGGGCGCCTGATTGAAATCCGCGCTGTGCAAGGATTACGGCCCCAGGCAAGTGCGCTATCAAATCCAGCTGCAGAGTTTGGAGGATTGATCCGGCCAAATCCACCCTGCTCACAAGCACTGGCAGAGTGTGAGGGAAAAGCACAGCCTTTTCCTCATGAACAACAACCTATTGCCATGCCAGGCTGGCACAGGTTCTTATACGCTCCGTCTGTGAACGGTGGGAACCGAGGGAGGGATTCTTAAAGCAGGATTTTTCTTTTAGCCAAATAAACCAGAGCCAAAACCTGTCCAACAGGAGAAAAGCTCATGTAGAACTAGACGTAGTGTCTGGGCCAGTAAACCGGAGTTGCTGAGACATGCTAGTATCATTCTTGTTTTACTGCTATAAACAGACAACAGTAGCTTTCTGTAGATTTGAATTGGATATGATTGGATACACCCACAGTTCAAATGCATTGCATAAAAAATGAGCGAAACTAAATTGACATGAAGTAAACAAGAACAAGCCTAGTGTATCAACAAACTGAAGAAATGGATTCATTATCTTGAAATGTGAGCTATATTTTGAAGATTTTGTGACAGAATTTTATCTTCAGTTTCTTGAGTTATATATCCAGTGTCCTCAGAAATCCTGCTTTATGCAATACACACACAAACAGACACACACAGACACACACACATTTTTATGTTTATCTTCAGAATCTCAAGGCCGATAGTGTCCTCACAATATTTTTTTTACGAACCGCTGTAGAGCAGCAAATATTGTGTAGTGTCAAATTTCCCAGTCCTGCAGGCGAACTGTGTCGGCCTCGTGTGTGTACATGCTTCTGTTGTGTCATGGCTCTTTCCAGCCTCCTCTGTCTGAAGGAGGGGAGGGGGGTTGGTAATGAAAGAATGTCTGTGAGATAGGCCAAAACTTCATTCGAGCCACTTCAGGTTGACAAAGCCTTGATCCTGTTCCCATAAGTTCCAGAGAGTCGGAGGGCTGTCTGTGTGTCACTTCTGGGCTAGTAGGAATCTAATCAGCGTGGTTGTCCCATGACATCCTTTGTGGATGTAAATATAAAACAGTAATAGCTTTAAAATGATTAAAGCTCTTTTTTTAACACTAGGCAGTGAAGAAAGCAAGGATGAAGAAGTCTGGTCATGAAGTGGAAATGTTATTGTGAAACGTTTTCACATATCACCCAGCCAAAGGCCCATGCTTCCATGTCTGTTGCCGTAATCTTTCCCTCCTAGAGCCGTCATGGTGGCGGCCAAAGGTGCAGCGGCGGGCCACAGCGAGCTCCTCTGTCAGGGTGTGTAGGGTCAGATTTCTCAGCCGCGCTCCTCCAGCGTGAGACGCACACAGCCTCCCTGACTAGCAGAAAAGTAGGACGCTCACGATAGACTGTCGGAGTGCATCAGACATCAATTTGTCAGATCAGGCCGTACTGGCAGCTCTCTGCAGCCTGTGAAGGTTTTTCAACACTTGGTACCAGGAGAAGCAACACGATTTAATGAGGTTTCATCATCTCATTTGTATTGGTTTGTCATCTTGCCGTTTGGTTCCATATTTAATATTTGGGTAGATTATCTTTAACCCTTCAGGCCCTAGTAGGTTTCTCCAAAACTCTTCCTGACATTTTTTAAGGGAAAGAGGCTTATCACAGGTTAAAATCAATTTTCAATCAGGTTTCCTTTTCTATCAGGAAACTACAGTGTTAGGACTTGAAACATGTTCTCATGAAAAGACAATATATGGGCATATGGCAAAGATACGACTTAATCATTCACTTCATGCTAAAATATTATTCTCTGCCAAGGACAGGAAATGTGTATAACATGGAAAATAATGGTTGTTTGTGATGCTTAAGGTTTTGCCAGTCTGCACCCTACAAGTGTAGCATCCAAATTTGACAAATCAGAAGTGCCAAATGGCCAGATGATGCATTTCATTTAAGAGACTGCCCCCCACTCCCCACCCTCCTGAAGCCCAGTGGCACAGGCTGTGTGTGTAATGCTTTGAAGACATCTGTTCCGCAGCTCAGGCCGAAACGAACACAACTCTGCTTCCTGGATCTCCGCAGCCATGCTTTTTTTAAAATATCCCCTGCTCACTTAAGCTTATCTGATGTGGATTGCTCATCTGAAATAACCTCCTACCCCCCAGCCCGTCCCCCCGCCCCCCCTCCCCTTCTTGGCCTGTAATTCTGTCTGTAAGATGGCGAACAGTCAAAACACATTTTTATTATGTTTTTTTTTTAACTCTCCGTCTCTTTGAGTCTCTCTCTCCCTCTGTGTCACCCTTATATATGTACAGCTATAGAAAAAAATGGGATTTGTTCACTGTTTGTACAACTTGCGGCAGTGTGTCTGTGTGTGTGTGTGTGTGTGTGTGTGTGTGTGTGTGAAATGCACAGATTACTTTTCTTTTCTGAACTAGTGCAGTGTTAGCTGTGAAAAAATTAAGAAACATCTCCGTATGTGTTGTAAGTGCAGCACAGTTTGTCCAGCAGATTTTCTATGCGAATGATTCAGTTTCTGAAGGGATGAAACAGAGCCACTCATAAACACACTATGCTTAACATTACTATTTTAATTGTTGCAATTATTTTGATTCATGTGTGGCCAGTAGTGTGTAAACCAAAAGTGAATAAAAGGTTTTACACAGACACAACTCCCATAGATTACACATGAAATAAAAAATTATTCTGTGTGTGTGTCATGACATATCATAAATGTATAGGCAGCATTTTGTTTTACTTCATATACATCTAATGATATCCCGCTAGTGTGGGCTTTCTCTTTTTCAGTGATTTAAGCACAAATAGCTCCTTTGGACAACATTCAGACTACTTAACATGGATTCACAGTTACCTGCAGGTTTCACATTTATCATTAATATTTCTAATGATTGCTGAGTAAAATTATATTTTATTTCTGTCTCACCATTATTATTTTATTTTGTTATCACCATTATTTTTCCCTTTTTGCCTGTTTTTCTTACTCTCTCTTGCTTCTGCTCTTGCTCACTCTCTCATCTCACTCTCTCTCTTCTCTCACACACACTCACATCCCCCCTTCCTTGGCACACTCTCTCTTTCTCAGCATGCCAGCCTTCTTTCCCTCCTTCTCCTGCTCCTCTCGGTTGCCTGCTTCCCTCACTCCAAAACTGTCCAATTGTATGTGACAAAGGGAAATGTGTGTCAAAACCAATTGGTAGAGTTGTATAAGAAGAAATGAAGCAATCTCAGTGTGGGGGACAATCAGGTGGAAAAAATGTCAGAAGTATGACTAGTATGGGACTTTTTCAGTACATTTTTAGGACATCTTAAAAATATTAAGATCATTTTACTGTGATACTTTAAAAAGGCTTTTTGGACCAGTACCACATGCAAACTTGTCCCTTTTAAAGTGGTTTCATTAGAATTCTTTTTCCATTTTCCCCCAAGATCTATCAATTTTGTGGCATTTTTGGAAGTCTATTGCACTCTAGTCAGTTTTAATACTGCTCACAGAAAAAAACAGCTAAATATGGATATGCAGATTGATCTGTTCATTTATACCTGTCAGTGTTGACGTCACTCCAGCCTGCAGTGCCACTCATCCTTAATGTGAGTTGTCAGGATGAGCTTCTGATGGACACTCATTCCCATCTGTGTGTTTCTCTGGGAAAGATCAGGAGCTGTTGGCCGTGGCTTTTATTTCCCTCCACTTCCATTCTAAACAAGGAGGTCAGGGAGGGGGATCTTTTCTCCTCTGAAACATAGTCCCTGCGTGTCATCTTCTATCACTTCAAACGGTTTTCTGAATGTCAGCCTTTCTTCCCCTCCCCAAGCCCTCAAGAACTCTGCCCACCTCGCCTTTCTTCTCTGGACAGAGTTTGAAACCTTTCCTATGAATTTTTTATTGTGGCCTTATTTGTCTTTGGACTTTTAGAATAGTTCCTTGGGAGTTGCGTGTGTGCTGGACTGTTTATGAGTCGAGCCACGGCCCTCTGTGGCCATGGTACATGTGTTTTGAGGATATTACATTTTGATGATCTTTTCCTAAGGGTGAGGAGATATTACCCAGCCTATGCATCCTAGAGCAGACGCAACCGGCTCACTTCTATTTAGAGATGCAGGGTAATATCGGAATCATATTTTTATTCCAAAAATCACTGCTCTGGGCGGTGTTTAAAATTCACTGATATTTCAGTATTCAATCTCATATTCATTGTACATTTCCTGTTTTTATTTATAGATATTAAACTTGGCATCGAGAAATATGTAAATGAAAAACAACAGATCACCGCCTTTAAATGCCCTCCCTAGTTCTGAGAATGCAATGGATGCTTATCATCCATAACAGTTAAAAAGCACTATCCAACTAAATCTGCCTGTTTCTGATCATATTAAACATACTGACTTATATTAATTTAAAATGTAACCTTCATAAAACCGGTACCACATATCATATTTTAATATTGGTCAGTTTCTAGAGAGTATCATCTTGATTTGTTCCCGAGCAGATGTCCTCCTTTCCAATTCTCCCTTCTTCCTATCCCTGAAATTTCAACTAGTGACTACCTGTCAGATGGCAATCAGATGGTAAGAGATTCTGAAGTATTTTCTAGTTTGCTGAGCTTCTGGAAACTGAGTGAGAGTAAAGACCACCATCTGACGGGCTCATTAATTCAAAGGCTTTAATGCCAAAAGCAAACAGGACAAATTGCAGTGACAAATTGTGGCGTCTGTGGAATCGGAGATGGGCCCAGGCACACGATCAGGAACACGAGTGTGACTCTCTGGAACGAACACAACTTCTCTCTGTGGGGGAAAAGGCTGGTGCAAGACCGACTCGGTAATCACTCTGAGAGTCATTTAGGTTGAGAGGCAACACTCCACCCTTTGCTGCATTGTATTTAATGGAGAAAATTGCAGACCTTAATTACCACCTAATTGAGCAAGGGGATTTAATGCCTATGATTATGACACCCTGTTTTTGCAATTAATCATGCATAGGTGCAAAACAAGGCAAAGCGTGCAAGTCTGATCGTCCTAATGGTTTACCCTTTCAAAAATGGGCTTTCTAATCAGTCTGATTGTCATGGATGAATAAATTTAAATTAGCAGCTCAAATAAGAAAATGCAAAAAATGGAATCGCTCTTGCACTTTGTGTGATTGTTAAATTAACCCCACGGAAGAAGGTTTTTTTATTCAATCACTCGAAATGAGAGAGAGAATAGTTTCCTCGAAATATCCCCAAAACAAACTTTGTTTTTGCGGTTTCCGGGCGAACTGATTCGGGGCGAAAGAATGTCTTTAATGAAACAAACAGCACGTTCATACCGATAAGCCTTTGTGCTTTGTCTCGATGAAAGATAAAGAAAAGTAAACACCTCTTTTTAAGAGGGCGAGACTTCTCAAAGTCATTCAAGTGGACGTCGGCCGTACCCGTTCATTAACTCCACGTCTCTCTCGAGGAAAACGTATAAAAGCAATCATTATCTCTCCTCTCGCACCCTCCTCCTTTCGGCTCATGGCTCCTTAGAGGCAGGATGTAGGTGGGATTTTGATTATCAGGTCATGTATCAGTGGGTAGTGGCTACAGCAATCTGATCCCACAAACTCCTTTTTTTCTCTCCCCCACCCAGCTTACCTTGGCTCCAGCAGGAGTTCAAACAGAAGAGTCTCTGTGCTGCAATTCTTCTCAACATTTAGCCATTGTCCATGCTGTGACCAGCTACGCTTCAAGGCACAGCTGAATTGCCATGGGAGAGGGATGGTCTCTCTCTCTCTCTCTCTCTCTGTCTCTCTCTGTCTCTCTCTCTCTCACTCTCTCTCTCTCTCTCTCTCTCTCTCTCTCTCTCTCTCTCTCTCTCTCTCTCTCTCTCTC
>JBBMFX010000026.1:8360872-8369776 GCA_037832545.1 Rhabdalestes septentrionalis
AGATAGAAGGCATGACCCTGAAACAAGTGTGAATTTCTTGCGCAGCCTCCGTGTGGGGTATGCTTCATAGTGGTCCTTGCTGTATTGCGTTAGAATGCCACAAACTGTGAAATTGATTTTGCATACGTACCTGCCGCATGGAGCAGGGAGTATGTTCCTGGCTTTATTTGACCTCACGTGTTCATCATCCTGTCGTTGTAAAATGTAGATGAAGGGTTCAGGAGGCATTTGCTTTATCCATCCCATTTTTTAAAAACATGAACATGATAAATGATTAATTTATAACCACCGTTTTTACCTCACAGTATGTCATATGGTGTGTTAAACTGCATCTGCAAGACTTTGCCATCATTAGGAAGGGTTGGATGTGGTTTTGGGGATATAATAAACTGTGCTGTGTGGCCAGTGACTATAGATTTTGTTAGCAATGTTAATCTCATAGTTCCAAGCAAAACTTATAGAACAACCATGTCCTGATTGATCTACAGCTTTTTGAAGTAAAAAATTATGTAAATTCAATTTTGCCAAGCCGTACCTCTCAGAGACTCAAATTATTATTTTATTAAACTGGGAACCTTTTCTGGCAGATATGTTATTGTTTCTTTATATCTCTGTGTAATAAAACTGGTAGGATGTGGTTAATGGAATAGAATAGAATGCCAAGATTATTTTGTTTTCTTTTCATTTTCTATTTACTTATTAGACTTGTGTTGATATATAATCATTGTTCTTCTTAAAATATTAATTACTATTTCACATCTGTTTTGTGTTGTTTTTGTGAATTATATTATTGGGTTTAGCTGTTTTAAATCAGCACTTGAAAATATATATTTTGAAACCCCCTATAAAAATAGAAAGAAAGAAAGAAAGATCAATAACAGCTGAGAAAGAGTCATGTATAATCACAGCTAGAAAGGATACTCATGTGCAACATTGAAATAATCCTGCCAGGACAAGGGGGCAGCATGATGGGACCATCATCTTTCCCTTGAACACTTTAGAGTCATAAAGCGTCCTTTGCACCTAAGGCCTCCTTTACGCTCTCTCTGTCTCTCTATCTCACTCTGTCTCTCGATCTCCACTCTCTCTCTGTCTCTCACTCTGTCTCTCGCTCTCTGTCTCTCACTCTCTCTCTCTCTCTCTCTCTCTCTCTCTCTCTCTCTCTCTGTGTCTCTCACTCTGTCTCTCGCTCTCTCTGTCTCGCTCTCTTGCTTTCTTGCTCTCTCTGTCTCGGCCTCTCATTCTCTCTCTCTCTGTCTCTCTCTCTGTATCTGTCTCAGTCTCTCACTCTTTCTGTCTCTCTCTTTCCACATTGCTTACGTGGAGAGACAATGCTCTCCCACCTCAAAGCTGTCAGACTGGGTGTGTGTAGAGTGTTTGCTGTGATGCTCCATTGCAAAGCTTCCCAGCACACATGGGTCGCCCGTGCCGATTCCAAGGTTTAATCTCGGAGGACACGGCCCCAATGTTTACCAAATTTGGAGCGACCGCCTGCGTGCTGCTCGTAGATAATATTTCTGCTTTGTGAGTCCATCCTTCTAAGGTCTGCACACACCGAAATAGTGTTTTAGCACATGGTTTATTGGTGCCACCTCCTGTCTCATACCTCACACATATTTGTGGAGAAGAGGAGATGACTGTGTAGCAGTGTTTTTCTGTTTAAAGGGGTGAGGGCTTGAGGCAGGAGCTGGACACAAACAGCCTAACGATCTGTAGTGGACTCTGACGAGGCTCGGCTGGCCTTGTCCACTTGCTCAGCCATCCATGGGCCGGCCAGGCAGAAGTCTGAAAGGCATGCAGGCCCCTGTCTAGCCATCAATACAACCAGTCATGCACAACAAACACAAGTGTTTAAAGGACTAGACCAGAGAAAATTTGTAGCCAACAAGTAAAAGAAGCTTATGAAAATGACTGGTCTCAAAATGGGTTTAGTTAAGTTGACTTCAGTGATTCCTGACATTGATCAATTGAGTATGAATGACTAAATCCTAGAGTGAGGCAAATCAACTGTTGGTTATTCTGTTGTTTGTAGGTAGTAAGTTTGCAAACGTGATAACAAATAGTTGAAGTCTGTAGGCTTTAAATGAATGTGGCCTGTAACTTACTACTTTGTATGGATTAGTCAATTATTTCAGCTCCTGCACATCGTTCTATGCGCCAGACTGAAGATGCTCCTGTAATGAACAGCTCATCATTATCCTTATCAATCCCGATGGGACTATGGGAGCTACGGGAGAAGGTTGGAAGGATTTTATTCTGTTCAAAACTAATCAGTTTTGGGGGGTTTTCAAGCTAGAGTTTTGGAAGTCTTTAGCCACAATTCTAAGTCCGAGTCATAAGAAAGTTAAGGATGAGTGCAAGTCGAGTCCTCATACTTACTCCTACCCCTATTGCTGCTACTTTGGTTTTATTGATAACAGTATGTCATGCGCTGTCAGAGGCAAAGAAAGAAGTCTCTCTTGTTACTTCACTAAATTTGTGGGTACGTTTGATTTTTCCCAGTTTTAGTGGCTTCCGTCACACAGCACACACTTCTCTCATGGGATCAGAAAGCCAAATTAAATGCAGGCAAGCTGCACATGCGGGACCGAGGGGCATTCCGAAATCTTAGCATTTAATGGAAATCTATATGCAAACCAGGCGAGCGGCAATAAGAGATTTATGAGTTCCAGACCGAGAAGCAGGCTTTGCATGTATGATGTCTATCCATTGTATATTTCTGACCCTACATCCAACTAGCTTGAGACCGTCTCTTTGTAGATGGACATTGTTTGTGGACATAAAGGACATCGGCAGGCTTTGAGAAAATGGCACCTTTCATATCTCCCATCACCTTCTGGACTGTAGCATGAAATGGGGGAGGGAGCAGACACCTGCTGTCCTATCTCTGAATCAGCCCCATCGATCACATTTCGCACACACACACACCAACTCACTCACTCAGGAAATATGGTTGTTGTTTTATGAAACAGAGAGGAATGATGCACAGAGTTCCACAGGCAGTGGACTAGAGTGCTATTACTTGGACTTCACTCGGGTGTCAGGGACATTGAGTCGGACAGCACCCATAGCCGGAGCTGACTGCTCCACTTTTGAGCAGGCACTGACGCCTCCACCGTCCTCTATCCACAAAGAAGGAGTGGAAAAAATTGATAAAGAGAAAGAGAGAGAGATTTTGCCTGCAGGGGGACATGACCTTCAGCCAACCCTGCATCCTTTCTCTCTGTCTCTGTCTCTCCCTCCCACACACACACACACACATCATGAGCCCTCCTTAAATCACTGCTCCTCGCTCAATTACATTGCAGGTAATCTGTGTGGTATTGGAGATTAAAGTTTAATTAGGGAGAGCAGAGTAATTTGGGCCCAGGGTTTAATCTAATCACGCTGCACCATGCTACTCGCCTTGTGATGCGCCCTGATGTCGGCCAGAGTGCGTTTCGGGACCCAGTACAGCTTTTTTTTTTTCATCAGCAAAGAACAAAGGCTCCCCTCTCCCCCGTCTCCCTCTTCTGGCTTGGCTCTGCTCCACCGACACATTCACACACTCGCCCATCCCTGTCCACACACTCTCTCTCTCTGTCTCGCTCTCTCTCTCTCTTTTTCTCCCCAGCAGGTCCATACAACAGACAGTGAGGAGGGAGGGGAGGGAGAGAGCGAGAGACAGGGGAATAAATGAGCCAAAGCTCCAGCATCCCTTTGTCTTAAGCCTCATCCCCCAAACCGCTGACTCTCTGGGCATCAGAGAAAGCGTTTCTGACAGAGCAATCGCATCAGCGGACGCTTTTCAAAGAGCATGTCCTCCCCCCCGCCACCCACCACCCACCCCCGCTCCTGCCGGATATAGACTCTTATGCTTTCCTGCCTGGTTTGTACATTTGTAGAATGTATTGTTCTCCATTTGTATCAGACCACAGCGAGTGCAGCAGTGGCAGGATAGCATGATAGGACTGATAGGAGGGACTGATAAACACTATAATCAACGACTTTATCGAATGTTTTCCAGTTAATTGACTGAACTATTGTGCTGTTCCTCCCTGCATGGAAACAATGCCATATCGCCCTCAACGCTTCCTGTAGTGTATTGCAGTCTGTCAACAGATTGTCCTGCTTACCAAAATCCATCGGAACTTTATTTAATATTAAGCAATTTCATTTCATTCACTAATCATTGCAGTCTTTTTTGACTAATCATGTATTCGTGATGGCTAGCAGTGACAAACACGGGGAACTGCCCCCCCTGCCTCATATTTCCCATTTGAGCTTTACACTGGATTTACTAATTATGTTAGGAGGTTCATCCAAGCACTACTGTTATTTTAGCAGCAATTGAAGAAAAGAGAAAAGGAAAGAAAAAAAATCAATGAAAGAACTGCCTGGCAATAAGAATCCTCATCCCTCCTCCTAACCCTTCGCTCCGTCCCTCCCTCATTCTCACTCATTCCCTGTGGTGTATCCGGACTCTGCTCTGATTTCATATACATTATCGGTGTATCTGTGGCTCTTAGCTTTATCCCGGCTCGGCCCGGCTGCGTTTTCAGAGCAAATATTCCCCAGCCTGGTCCTCCGGTAACAGCTATGCAGTTGATAAGGCAGCGAGCCAAGACTTGACGTGAATAGAACATAAGAGTCTGGGACATGAAGGGCACCTTCTGGGAAAGGCCTGGGGCATTGTCACGGCCTTGAAAATGGCCCTGCCGGCTGCAAAAAAAAACCCTCTCTGTGAACTCTCCCAGTCTCCCGACCCCACCATTTGATTGCCCCCTACCACTCCTTCTCCTGCTAATTGCATTATAATACCCTTTAACCTGCATTCTCTTATGCAGCAGGCTTGGATCCCAGCCAACTCAGCCTTTGCCTTAACAAGAGACTAGAGCCAAAATCAGCGTCTGCTAAAGCATCCACCGTGGCGACAGACGGAAGGAACCCCTGAAAGGCTAGAATCATGCAGACCAAATATCAGAGCACTACGTAAACAGTCCTTTCACAAATCAGCTCAGACCAGTCCAGGTTTTTTTTGCATGGAGCCTAGCACCCCACCCCATTCTTTAATCGCTCTGAGCTCCTGAAATTTATGACACTGACAAGTGAATGCAGATACCCTGATTTATCTGTACTGAATCAGTGGCTGCACATACCACAGAGAGCCGAGTGAAATGACACTTCGAATTTAATGTTAAGGAACATATTACGTAGCCAGACATGTATTTCCCATTACATTTCTAGCGAGGCTAGTCCTGTGAACCATGTTCAGGTGAGTTAGTCAGAGTGTACCTACTACTTCAGACTAGGCTACACGACTGGGACAGGAAGAGTCTGCCGTTCTTCATCAAGGCTTGTATGCAGCAGGCTGCGCCAGACACCCACCTCAGCCACTATCCCAAGGTCACTCCCGACAAGTCCCCTGCTTGCAGGTAAAAGGTTAATCTGCTGTTAAAGTGGACCAAAAGCAAGAAAGAAAAGCAGGACAAGAGGGGTACAATGAAAAGAAAGCTTATGAGGAATACAAGAGGAGACGGATACAGAAAATGAAGCAAGACAGGGGAACAGCGAGGGGAGGAGAGACACGAAGCGGGGGGAGAAAGAAAGGAAAAAGAAAGGTAGCGAGTGAGTGGCATGGTGACCGCTCTGCTTCATCAATTAGGTGAGCTGGCGAGTGGAGGATATAGGAAGAGAGGGAGAGAGGAGCAGAGCGACAAGCCTCACAGGGAGAAATAAATGACCGTGCCCTTATTGAGCGCAGCAAGGCATATAGCATTTCGGGCCAGTAATGTCATTGCGCCTTTTGTACCACCATTATTGATGAAGTCTGTCTCAAAGCAAATAATCCCTCAGCACGGGTAGCATTCGAGACTTCTCGTTCAGTTCGGTTCCGGGAGATCAATGTAAGCGATATTAGGGAAGGAAAATGCGGCAGGAGAGAGAGAGAGAGAGAGAGAGAGAGAGAGAGAGAGAGAGGGAAAGAGCGAGAGCGAGAGCGAGATGCGATCCGTCCGCGAATGGACAGGCACAGCTGGAGCACCCATACAGAGAGAGAGTGAGTGAGGGAGGGAGGGAGGAAGGGAGATCAAAGAGGGGCCTCAGCCTCAGTAGAGCACAGAACCAAGAGACAAGAGCACAGCAGTCTCACCTGCCGCAAACCCTTCTCTCTGCATCAGCTGCTTTATAGCTCCGCGCCTCCCTCGTGCCCCGGAATATCAATCAGCCTCCTGCCCTAATTTGCCGACCCTTCTCTCTCCCTCTTCCTCTCTCTCTCTACTCCTGTCTCCCTCTATCTCTATAGCTCTCACGTCCTCTCTCTCTCCCTCACTCATAAATAGGGATCTGAAATCCCCAAGATAGCAGCCGAGTGCCTGGTTACCGTACGTGCTTTGTTGTTGCCAGGGTAGCCGGGTCGTCTGCGGCTTCCTCAGACACAGAGAAACAGGGGGTATTAGGGCCTGGTGCTGCATGCCATCAGCAGCCCGCATTTATCTCTCTTTATTCAGCGCTGTCCCACAAAGCTGCTTAAATCCCTGCTCCGAACATGCATTTCTGTCTTATTCAGGTATTAGGGTGCTCGGGGTGCATCTGGAGATTTTGCGCACATACACATTCCCTCCTTTTTTTTACCATTAACAGACCTGCACATCAATGCAGTAAGCAGGCGAACAGAAATCCAAGGTGGAAAGAGGGTTCTGACAGTGCCTGCCCCAGTCCCCTCTGCCTCTCTCCCTGGGTGGGCACAGCAGTGGTGGTTCCTGAGGCGTGATGCCCGGGGCATGGCTGGTGCTGATGAAACATGCAGCAGGCTTTTCCCAGCAGGGAGGGCACGGCAGCATGCTCACTTTGCTCAGCGTCGCCATGCCGACAGCACTGAGGCTCGACATTTAAAGGCCACTCCTCACAACCCCCTAATGACAGGAGCCACCCGGACAGTACTGACAGCATTTGGTCAGCCACATAAGCTGGTCATTTGAACACCCCACCCTTAAGCTTAATTACTTGATATTAGGACTGGGCACCATGGACAAAAATTGCATTACAATATTTTTCCCTAACAATTCATACAGTTAATAATCACTACTCATGATGTTTTAAGATAGCTGATGTTATTTGTCCAACAGTATCCAAAAGTACATATGAATATAACACTTATTTTGTAATACTACTTATAATGCTAGCTAACTGTTGGGTTGTGCTGCTACAAGTGAAGGGCTGGATTTCTTTTCGCTTACTGTTCAGCGAGTAGACACAACACCACCTAGTCAGTTCTCACTGTGTGCTGTGTTATATTCATGTGTGACAGAATGGTAACTTCCCTGAACAATTGTTGCAGTCGTTCAGAATTTAAGCCTTTGAAGCAAGTACCAGAATGCGGAAGACTGTGACTGTGATTTTAAAATCATTTATCAGTAGCATTTTATTACTCGGGCCAAGTCGATACATGAATTAATGATGATTTGGGAACAGAGTAATAAGCAAGGTATGTCCAAGATCACTCATTTACTGCAAATGTCAGCACTGCATCTAATTTTGTATCAAAACCAGCATCATGATACATCTTTAGGATATGTCTCTAAAATAAGTATACGCAATTAATTTACTGGACAATTGTGATTAATTTGTGATACAAAAAATGTGGGCCATATCGAAATGTATTACTTGAACCACCAAAAATAGCAGCTTTGCTCCTCCACGTGTCCAGTAATAGACCCTCTTTAATAAGTAGCTTCTATATTCTGCAGATAAATCATGGAAGTGACCAACAGGACTAAGCTAAAGCAGAACAGAATGTTCTGGACCCTTCCACAAACCCACTGCCCATAAGATCTCTCATTTCTCAGTGACTGCTGTGCGCCGCTGTGCCTGAATTTGAAAGGTAGGGTTGCAAACTGCAGCTCTGTCAGTCAAAGTGACGTCTCCGAGAAATGCACCTTGCATTCAGCTGGGCAAGAACCAAAGGACCCAATCCGATTTGCATATCCCCAAGCATCACCACAGCTACACAAACCTTCTATATTAAACAGGATTAGCTCCATAGGAGCATACCATACTTTTCAAATGCAGACTCTGTATGTGGCAGTTGAACATCTCAAACTTGTCCGGGCCGGCTAGCTTGGGTCACTTAATTCAATTTGGCTCAATTAAGAGATTAACTGTAATTTTATTCACAGAGTGAAATTCATCCATGCATTTCCGCTGCAGATCCTGCAGGTGGACTTCTTAATTCATTTTCTGCTTTTCATTTAAACTCACCCTTGGTCTGACCCTCCAGCTCTCATCATAAACCAATTGTCTAAGGCTGATATTTTTTTTTTATTGCCTGCTTTTGAAATAACTAAAGAAATGCCATTTGATTTTACTATCATGGCATTTCCTCTACAATGGTCACTCGCATGGGTATTTGTTCATCAGTTATATGTTTTTGGTTGGAGGCTCATTTTTCGCAGGTTGCCTTACACCCTCTAATCCCTTAACCCCAGCTGTCATATTGGCAAATGCCAAACACCTGATTTATTGGCTTATTAGATTACAAATCCCAATGAGTGAAAATTCTCCCCATAATTGCTTTTTTTATATTAACAGGCACTCCACCGATGGTTTTATGAATAAGTAATGCCTTGTTTATCCTGTAGTTTTAGCGCAAATACTTTTAATAAGTCTCTTCCCATAAGTCTTTCAAAATATAATAGGATCACCAATAAAGGGCTAATACAGAATAAGGCATCAAAATGCCAGGGTCAGGAATATGTATGGGAACCAAAGAATCTTTAACATTTTTTAGCTGTGTGTGAGTGTGAGTGTGAGTGTGAGTGTGTGTGTGTGTGTGTGTGCGTGTGTGTGTGTGTGTGTGTGTGTGTGTGTGTGCACTCCCCTAGCATGCATACTTGAGGTAGACAACACAGAGATATAAACACCCTG
>JBBMFX010000026.1:8370274-8381436 GCA_037832545.1 Rhabdalestes septentrionalis
AGTGAGAGTGTGTGTACTGTGTATCCTGTATGTGTGTGTGTATGTATCATGTATATATGTGAGTGAGAGTGTGTGTACTGTGTATCCTGTATGTGTGTGTGTATGTATCATGTATATATGTGAGTGAGAGTGTGTGTAGGTCTGGATGCTGAAAGCTTCTCCCAGCTGCAGCTCGCCTGTATGTGCACGTGAGTGGGGGCTGTGGGGGGCACAGATGTGGAGCAGGGGGATTACACGAGGCCCGTGAGTGTGTGAGTGTGAGTGTGAGTGTGTGTGTGTGTGCGTGTGTGTGTGTGTGTGTGTGTGTGTGTGTGCACTCCCCTAGCATGCATAATTGAGGTAGACAACACAGAGATGTAAACAAACTGGGAGGAGCTTTTTCTCCATCCACCAGCAGGCGGGAGAGACACCTAGGGAGACAGAAATAAAGAGAGAGAGAGAAATTCTTACTGAAGTTCCAGTAGGAATGATGTGATCAAGGCAGCATTGTGTGTTCACTGTGTGTGTGATTAGTTGGCACAGAGCGTGACAATCAGAGGCAACGTCTGCTCTTGCTCAAACAGCCAATGCATTATTCAGAAACACACGTCTGCGAAGGGTGCTAAAGGTCTCGTTGGGCATGCCTGTGTAAAATACATCGGAATCCACTCTGATAACACCCAGTCTTTCAAAGGTTTTAATACCACAGTTTTTAGTTAAATCCTTAATGAGAGTATCAGTCATCCTGCCATAGTGGTATCACACAGGGTATGAATGGTGATGTGTAATTGAAATACAATATGTAGTAACATTGTAAAGCTAACGACTGCAAAACAATTAGCAAAGTTATTCAAATCTGAGCTTTTCATGAACATAGTCCACTTCTGTGTCAGTCATATTGTATGTAAAAATGACAGATATTGCAATCCTGTTGCATGCCATTAGTGACACTGGTACCTTCATTTTATGAGCTGCTGGTATAAAAATATAAAAGGATTTGATTAAATATGGACTGAGACTCTGAGATTTCCATACAAGAAGGTACTCCAAAAGACCTTGCTGCTGGTTTTACACCGTACAGGTTACGTGTCTGTAATACTGTGGACAAAAACCTTGGAACTTCATTAAAATATTTTTATGTTTATATGTAACTTCCATGCAACAACAATATATGTGAAGTCACCTTTTGAAATCACATGCGAGTTTTCATGCCCAGCATCACTAAATTAAACACTCACAAAGAAGAGTAATGCCTCCGCAGTGAGAGAATGATGAAAATCGATAGAAATTAGCTATAAAATAGCCTCTAGCTATAGTTACTATGTGACAGTAAAGCCATTTATTGTATGGACATTTCAGCAGCAGCATGTGAAATCATGTACAGTGTTCGATAAGAAAACATAAATACAGGACATTAATAATTTAATAATCTTAACAATAATTAAAACCTCTGACAGAGGACCTATATACCAAAGGCCAAACTGTGATGGCTAGACAACTGGTTCAGAGCATTATAAAACAATAGGGTCCCCAGTATGCAGGTGTGATTACCTACCAAAAGTGGTGCAAGGCAGAACAGCCAGTGAACACACGACAGGGTCATGGACATGAAGGCTAGCCCATCTGGTCTGAGCCCACAGAGGAGTTACTGTAGCACAAAACGTCAGTGCTGAATATGATAGAATGGTGTAAGAATACAGGGTTCACTACAGCCAAGGCTGTTCTGACAGCATGATGGGGACCTAGACAGTGGTTTTAAAGTTATGGCTGATCAGTGTGTCCTAGGCCGTCACTGGAGCACCATCACACAGAATGATGATACAGACAGAAAAATAAAAGTTTATCAGCACTTCCGTTTCACTAGAAAAAGCACAATCAAACATGCTAAAAATGCACTGCTTGTACATTTCCAGCATACATCTTTGAGGTCCTGGAGCTTGCATCCCAAGTGATCTTATTTGGGTCATTGTGTAAACAAGCACAGCAGCACCACTGAACCAGTAATAGATGGCTGAGGGCCTCCTGGGAGGCTGTCGTGCCGCTGCTGGAGGGGAGCGGTGAGCTTAGGGGCTTGGTGACTTCAGACAGTGCGCTAGTGAGATGAGTAATGCAAGCATCTGATGGGACCAGGTGGCCGTCCCTCGACAGGCTCCCAACACTGGAGTGCAGAGACGGAAGAGCCTCCCCGGCACTGTCTCTAGGTGACACTATTCCCTTTATAGTGCCTCCATCCGTCCATAGAAAAGACACTCGTTTCCGACTAACTGGAGCTCAGCCTGCGTTGCTGAGGACAGAAAGGATTTGTGGGTGACATTAGCGGAGGAGTCCACGTTTCAGCATATTAAACAGACAAAGGCAGTGCAACAATGCAGATCGTGTACCATGTCTTGGGTAACAACATTAACAGTACAGCTGTACACTGCTGGATGCTCTTGGCAGTTTAATTAATGCATGATCCATGTTAGCCAGGCTTTTCAATTCTTGTCCTGGGGGCTCCTAGGCTACAATATTTATTGTTCCCAGGTCAATACACTTAATTTATAGGCTAATTTTAAGCCTGTATGAGCATAAATAATATCACAAAACTTTAGTGCAGGCAACTTCCCACCCCAACCAGTTTTGAAATCTTCCTCAAATAAACAAACTGGCTGGAGTATCCGACCTCCCCCAATTGGAAACGAGAAGCATATTTCAAATGCAAGCCTTTCTTCAAGCAAATCAAATTGTCATAGGCCAGAATTTGGCAAAAATAAACAATGTAAATGTTTTTATAAACATGATTTCAGGGATTGTATGGATGCTTCTAACATATAAGGGGCTAAATTATCCAGATATAATTAAATATAAAAACAACTGATACTGCGGCTGCTAGAAAATGAAATTTTGTGTCACTTAAATGGAGATACATGTTTAGATTTTCTGAATGACTGAGTAGTCTATGTTTGTGTTACAATTCAATTTGTCTCATGATAAAAATCAGAAATTGAATTCAAATTGATTGCAATGAGTAACACACTGAACTCTGATAGAAGGGATAACATAAGCCACTAAACACTCTTTCTCTTCCTCTCTCTCTCTCTCTCTCCCTCTGTCTTTCCAAAAGAGCCCCCTAGCTGGAGCCATGCAGTCCTTCAGAGAGCGGAGTGGTTTCCATGGCAACCAGCACTGCTACCAGCAGGAACCCCATGAATTATCACGCCTTGAGAGTTACAGACATCATCACGGCCAGACCAGACAGGGCTACGAGGCGCACACTCTTGCTGCTGCAGGGATGCCGACAGCAGGAGCAGGACCTAAAGACTGTTATGGGCAGCAAACCTACCCCAGCTACAGCAGCAGTTCAGCCCAAACCAAGAAACCATACAGAGGAGGCAAAACACCGAGCCAGCATCTGCAATCTGGCTATAGCAGCCACATGAGCTCCGGATACTCGGCCCAGTATATGAGTGAGGGACATTTACAGAAGTGGGAGGAATCTGCACAAATGTCTCAATATGAGCAGGACATGGTCGGCCGCCTCGAGCCTGGTGTTAGCGGTTCATCCCAATACCTTGAACAAAATATACTTGCCATTTCTCAAAGTCAATGCCATCTCCCCTCCCAACCTTCTGCCCCTGTGTATACAAGCCCCCATCAACAAGGCCACCCTGCCAATCCCACTCCATCACCTTTGATGTACCCACAGAGCCACATTCATTTCTCCCAGCACTCTCAACCACCCTCCTCAACCTCATCGTCTTACATGGAGAAATGCAACCCAATTCATCACAGCTACAAAAGTGGCTATGGAATGGCACCTAATGCCCAGTATTCAAGGCAGATGGGTAACCATAGCAGCCTGAAGCAGGCAAGCTATCGACCACAGAATAGTTATGGTTACCAGCAGCCTCCTGCAAGAACTGGATTTGAACAGCAGGCCTCACTTCAAGGAATGTCAGGTACACCAGAAAACCTTCAGAAATTCCAGCATTACAATCAGCCCCAACAGAACTACTGCATCACGGATATTTCCGTGAGGTCACCTGAGCAGTACTACCAGAACTGCAGTCCAAGCTCCAGCCATTCACCTGCACGATCTGTGGGCAGATCTCCTTCATACAGTTCCACTCCTTCTCCTTTAATGCCCAATCCTGATACTTTTCAGTATGGCCAACAAATCAATCCAACCGCTTCCTCCTCCTCTGCAGGTCTGCAAGACCAGACCATGTTAATACCTCCACATACCCACCCATCGCCCAGTGTAAACCACCAGTCCCAGAGCTACTCTACTTCAATGAAGGAACGATTCTCTGAGAAGCTTTTGTCTAACCCGAGCTTGTGGAGCCTCAATGCTCTGACATCTCAGGTCGAGAGTATCTCCAACAATGTCCAGCAGTTATTGCTCTCAGAGGCTCTCATGGCCAACAAAAAAGGTGGTAAGCGAAACCAGCCTAAAAAGGGAGAGGACTATAGGGGGCAGCTAAGACCTATGGAGGACTCTTCATGTCCTGAAAGTCAACAGTGTGGTCCTCCCCACACTGACACTTTTGGCAACCCAAGATCAATGACGGGTGAGATGCAAGAGGGAGGGTACTCCAGCAGCACTGAAGATCAGATTGAAAGAAGCTACTACTACTTTGGCCAAAGTAAAGGCCCAACACAGGCCTCGGGACACTCCCAGCTGAGCCTAGACACAGTTTCCACCTGTTCAATGAACTCAGCAGATGACATGTCCATCAGATCAGGTGACTCAGTCCGGAGTCTGCAGAGCGCAACCTCTGAGGATAACCTTAGCTGTGATCCTAGGGTGCAGAGAGTGACATTTGGGGATGAACAGAACAGTTCTCATAGAGGCATTAGAGAAGAGAGGTCACCTATTAGCGTAACAGCCCCGAGCCCCATGAAGCAGGAGAGCAATTCCCCACTAGACTTAAAGCAGGCTGAGAATACTCTAAAGGAAAACTTTGAGGAATCTGCCTGGAGTGAGAGATTAGCTGAAGAAAAGGAAATTGGGAAGGGGGCGCTAACTACAGAACATGAATGCAAAGGAGAGATCACTGAGGCAACGGATAGGCAACAGGAGTGGTTAGAGGAAGAGAAATGTCCTTCTCTGTTCCATAAGATAAATAAAACACTGTCAGATGAAACCTATTCTTATGAGACAGATGGAACTGTTTACCAGGAACTGAAAAACAAATATGAGACAGAGGAAGGAGATTTTGCTGAGAAGGAACAAGGTCTTTCAGACACCAGCTGCAAGGAATCTGAGGATAAAGAAATGAAATCTGAAATGTTCAAATCCGAACCACAGCCTAGTGTTGAAGGTGCTGTAACATCACCAGCTATTTCAAGAGATGTCCTTGAGTCAAATCAATATGTACCTGGGAAAGAAGAAAACTCACACACCTCTCAGGTTGAGTCTTCAGAAGAGAGACTGTCAGTCACTGAGGGACTGAATGATTCCTTTGAGCAACAGGAGTCTGCCTCATCCCATCTGGCCACTGAGGTGAGTGAGGAGAAGGGAAGTCTGACTCCCACTGAAGAGGTGATTATTAATAAAGTAAAACCAGATGAGTCCTCTGCAGAAGTCTGTACCAAGCCAGAAGAGCTAGCCAGTGGACCACTGATTAACATGGAAACTGCAGAGAGCACTGTCCAAGACACAGCACACAGAAGCAGAGAAAGGAGGTCAGCCTTATGTGACATTCCACCTCAGTCTCACTCTGTCAAGACTGGCTTCTCAACTCTCAATGAGAAAACAACACCTCAGATTCAGGCAAGGGATCACATCGATCGCAGTGATGCAAAGGTGCTAGAGCCTGACTCTCCTCAGTTGCCGGGCAAGTCAATACTGCACTCCGCACCATCATGGGCTGATACGCCACCTTCTCCACAGAAAGGAGATGAAGATATGGAGCCGGGTATAAGCTGTCCTAGTGCTGTCACACCATCAGCAAAACCAGAGCCTGTAGCTCCATCTGCACATCCAAGACTGATGGGTAGGAAGCATGCGCGCGGCAGAAGAAGACAGATCCATTCAAATGTGGGAATCCAGAGGCAGCCGAGTGTGGATGGAGATGGATCTTCTCAAAAGCCCAGTATGTCCTCAAGTAACAGTGCCCTCTTCTCTGATCAGATGGGGACAGCTCAGCTGGACATTGGATGTCAAACACCAAAAGTTCTATCAGATGGTTTACCATCCAGGATGTGTACACGCTCCTTTGGGTCTCAGAGTACCCCAAAGGTTTGTTCTCCAGAGAGAAAAAAGCCAGGTCCAAAGCCCGGTCCGAAACCTGGCCCAAAACCAGTGGTGAAGCCAGGACCCAAACCTAGCCCAAAACCTTCTGTAAAACCTAGTCCAAAGGTTAGTGTAAAACCAGGCCCAAAACCTGGCCTCAAACCTGGTCCAAAACCTGGCCCAAAGACAAGTTCCAAACCTGGCCCTAAGCCCAGTTTAAAGCCTGGCCCTAAACCCAGCTCAAAAACTGGACCCAAACCAGGCCCAAAGCCAGGGGCTGTGCCGAATGTAAAACCTGGTCCAAAGCCTGGTCCAAAACCTCCAGCTATACCTGTTCTGAAGTCTGGTCCAAAACCTGGTTCAAAGCCTACAGACGGAATAATTCCCAAAGGCCCTGGGCGACCAAGAGGCCTCAATTCTAAGATCAAATCATTAAAAAATGAGGGCAATTTACAGGCTATCATAGAACGTATCAAAGACACAAAATTCATTAGTGTATCCACGGATCAGCAAGAAAACACAGCTGAAAGTGTGGATACTCTTGTTGGTACCACTTTGGGTACATCTACAGGCAGTATTCTGAGCTCCCCTTTGGAAACTTCACTGGAAAGCACCTCTGAAATATTTGAATTAAAAGATCAAAAGTCCATGGTTTTAAGATCAAGGAAACAAACACAGGTAAGGATTAAAGAGGACAAGGAAAAAGAGAGACAGACACTGATTGAGGCATCAACAATGAAACTCACAGAGACACAAACACAAGAAGTGGTTGCAATGCAGCCCTGTGGGAACCAAACATCAAACCTAAACTCTTCCAACCATGAGGTTGTCTGTACAGATTCACTTAGTCAACCTAATGAGGAGGTTGTGCCTGTTTCTGTCAAAAGAAAGTCTAGTTTACAGGCATCAGAACCGGCAAAGAAAAAGAAAGGAGTCAAAGCTAGTAAAAAAACAAAAACACAAGTGTCTGGAGCCAAAGGTTCTAGGGGACGGCGAAAGCGGGGACCTAAATTAGAGCCATCAGAGAACAGCAATCTGACCAAAGATAACATTTCCCCTGAAGATATCACTGACACGCCTAGCTTGCCTCCTCAGTGTCCCACTAAAACTAAATATCTGCCTCCAAGGAAAGGTAGAGGACTTAAATATGAAGCTCTGGTTCAGAAAATAACATCTCCAGCCTCTAAAAAACAACCTCTAACCATCCAACCCGATGTTGTTCCAGAAGACTCAGCATTAAAGCCGGCACCGGAACCACAAGAAACAGAAAAGAGAGAAATGGGAAACACCCCAGAGGTGGCACTGGAGGAGGGTGAGAACACAGTTAGCACTGGGGAGACCCCAGACACAGCATGTATCCAAACTCCTAAGAAGAAGCGGAGAAAGTGGGCTGCTGTTGAGTGCACCGACACATCAGATGTGACACTAGAAACAAGGAGCCTTATTATTAATACACCAAGGTTAGCCAAACAGAGAGCCATCAAAAATAACCACGAAATGCATTTGAAGCAACGGAAGAAGAGGAGGAAAGATGCTGAGCTAGCAAATAATGTGCCAGTTATAGAACTTAAACAGACTCAGGATGATGTACCCATCTTTCCCTCGGCACCTTCACCCTCACTATCACCACCATTACCATCATCACTACCACCACCACTACCCTCCTCTTTGTTCCCAGACACAGGTGACATGACAGAGATTAAACATTGCCCAACTGAAATATGTTCTATAATCATCAAACCCAAAAGAGGCAGACGGCCATCGCTTAAAAAAAAACAGGAGGAGGCCTTAGGTCAATACTCGATAAAGGAAGAGGGTCAAAAGGTAAAAAAAAAACCTGGGCCGAAAAAAAAGATCCAACAAGAGGGTAATGTCATCAAACTCACCCTAAAGGGACACAAGCTTAAGACTAAATGCAAAAGTATTCCTACCGTGAAGGGGAAATTGTCAGATTTTTTAAAACCCCAGGAGAGTGAATGCAAAAGTTCGTTCAGACCATATGTACGCATAGACAGCTCCAGAGAGATTGCCTCCCTTTGCACAATTGTAAACAGGCCAGAGGAGGAACAGCTGCTCGCTCCAGCAAAAAAAAAGAGCTCATTGAAAATTAAAAATCTGGTCACGCCTACCAAGGTAATACCAAACTCTTCAGTAATGCTTCAGGGGCCCTTAGTTAACAAAAGCTTAACTGACAGGTGTCTAGTATGCTGCCTATGTGGAAAGCCAGCAAATTACAGAGAGCTTGGGGACTTGTGTGGCCCATACTACCCTGCGGATAGCATACCACGGAAAACACTATCTTTAATGCGGCAGGAGGACTTCAGGCAAAACAGAGACAGAGTAAAGGACATGGCCACCAGCTGCAGCACAGAACAGATCAATGCTCTGAGGAGAGAGGGGGAAAAAGACTCGCTTCCGGAAGGGACGAGTGAAGGAGATTGCGGGCAGCCGAGGAGAGAAAGAAGGGCACAACTTAGAACTCGTCTTGGCTTGAGAATGAGGTTCAGAAAACTGCAGCTGTTGCAGGGGACAGCTGGTGAAGAGGCTCCCTCTGCTGGAGAGGAGGGCAGTTTTTCTGCTCTGCAGAGGTTGCAGCAGGAGGCTGAGGCTAAGGAGCACTGGGCACATGAGGCCTGTGCCATCTGGACCAACGGTGTCATCCTGGTTTCGGGCAAACTGTATGGACTGAGGGAAGCTGCACACGAATCTGCGGTCACTGTAAGCATATAGTCGACATAGCACTTCTGATTTTTATGTCGGCACATAACTACTATCATATCAAAGCCTCATGAACCTCAAAACCTTACTTTTTACATTTGAAAACATCATTTTAAGATGAATGGACCAATGGTGCAAAATTATACTAAAAAGAAATGGTTTTGAGAATGATAACTTATTCACTAATTCAGAGCATTTCTAGAGAACCCTTGGTCTCAATGTGTGTATCCTGTTGTAACACACCTGTGTTAACTCCGGGGGGGTTTGTTAGCTGAAATATGTGCCATGGCTGTGATGCGCCAGAATCAGGGTTGAGAACCACTGTAACAGGCGCAGGAAAATACATTTACTCTCATAATACAGTACTCGCATACATCTACTCCCATATATTGAATGTGAACATAAAGCATTTAAATGAGAGAAAACCCTGAACTATATCTTGTGCCTTTACAGAACTGTTCCAAGTGCCAGAGTGAAGGAGCCTCTATCAGCTGCCAATGGAAGAACTGTACTTGCACATACCACTATGTCTGTGCCAAAGAAACAGGTAAGACTGAGAGATGGAAGTTTATTGTGTGTGCATGTATATCTGGCATCCGGCCTGTGGTTCCATCTACCTGTTTAGCTGTGACCTGAGACTCTGTGTATGTACTTTATAGACATTCCATAAAACCTTAGTCTACCATCAGCAACATGGCATCTTGAGGCAGGAGATGAAAAGGGCATTGACTTGAGTCAGGAGATGAAAAGAGCAGCTGAGTTTCATCCTTTGATTGCAGCACTGATGACTGACTTCTGTCTTTGATTCATTGCCTTCTTTCTCACTCTCTCTCCCTCCCCTCTCAGGCTGCATATTCGAGGAGGACACATTCTCGATAAAATGTCCAAAACACAAGGTAAGCGCGCAAGCCTGTTTCAGCACATTAAAGGACATCTTTGATCTCAGAGACATGCCTATTATGCCATGTACTTCAGTGCCCTTGCTGGAACATTCGCCGACCTCCCTAACAATGGGCGTGAATGGAGGTGCGGAGTGCAGTCGCTCATCAGCTCCATCTCCCAGGGCAACAGGCGAGCCTAGCAAGGAGCTCACCCTTATCTGTCTTTTATTGACTGGCCATCTCTCCGGTGATGGTCATGCTAGCACAGTGGATGCTAATTAGGTGGTCTCTGCTCTCAGTTCTCCAACTCCTATTATGACCCCCTCCACACACACACACCCAGACTGAATTAGCATTCGAGCGTCACCGTGAGAGTGGTAGAATAGGATACATGTCTGGAGCTGAGAACCAAACAGAGACCTTCCATTACCTTTAAGCAGAACGTGGAACAGGCTAGGGTTATAGAACCCAACTGTAATGGCTGTTATGTCTAATGTGCATTGAAAAACCGGATCTAGACATAAAAATGACTAAGTCCTGATCCAGGCATGAAGTCGGTCGAAAAAGGCCCAAAAAGGTGCATCCAGGGCGGTTACAGGGAGGTTGGAGGCCCCACCCCTACTTTTGGTGTATGGAAAGACTTGCAATGACCTTAACATGAGTCACCACTGTCCCGTCATACCAGCGCCATGCACACAGCCATGTCAGGGCCACTGCTGTGTTGATAATAGGCCTGTCTCCACTACTTTATTATAATCGATTACCCAATTAAGAATTAATCCGTTTCTAATGTCCCTTTCTGATGAACTGCTTAGTGTTGTAAAAGGGCACCTATACTCTTTTGCTGTCTATATTACTCTATTTGATCTAGAAGGTTTTTCCCAGTTTTCTGGAATTTTATCTCCAGTTTCCCTGAAAGCCTACAGACATAACACCTATCAAATATTAAAACATGGAGTTTAGGTCTCATATCAAAATCAGATCCTATGGAGTACAATGAAGTCATAGGTTGATTTTTGTGTGCTGTTGTCCATCAGTTTGAAGCATTTCCCTAAATAATGAATAAAAGTAGGAGTTTGGATAGTTGATTGAGGGTCGTTATGTTGGTTTAAATAATTGATTTACTTCAGACAGCATTACAAAATGCCATCTGATTGTCACTGGATATCTGGTTTACACAATGTCACTTGAACCTGAACTATGCATAGTCTGGTAAATGAGATTATGATCTAAATTAAAATAGTGACTTGGATACACAACAGGGTCACATACATGTCACCTATCCGAGAGGATAGATGACCAGGAAGAAAGAAAGAGAGAGAGAGAAAGAGAGAGAGAGAGAGAGAGAGAGAGAGAGAGAGAGAGAG
>JBBMFX010000026.1:8389438-8403794 GCA_037832545.1 Rhabdalestes septentrionalis
AGAGAGAGAGAGAGAGAGAGAGAGAGAGAGAGAGAGAGAGAGAGAGAGAGAGAGAGAGAGAGAGGAAGAGAGAGAGATTAACAGGCTGGCATACATACACGTTGCTCCCACAGGGGTTAATCCTGCCTTCAGAGGCTGACACGTCTCTCCCCCTTGCTACCGTCTCACACTCTTTCATCTTCCCTCTCTTCCCTATCATGCAGCGCAGCAGCTCGCTCTCTGTACCTCTCTCTCTCTTTAGTACAGCTCTAGTTAAAACTCCAAACAAATGCGAACCTCCTCGCTTTACTGCACATTAATTCTCTATGCATCTTCCACACTCACTACAAATAATACAATAACAATAAAAAAATACTGATAGTAATAATTAGAACTAATTTTCCTTCAGCAAAATCATTCAAAATTAAATTAGTGCACGAGTGAAAATTAAAAATAAAAAAAATGAATGGGCTTCAGGCTTAAAAAGCAAAAACCCAGGAAGATAAATTCTGCTTCTGTTTCTGTACACAGTGCTGATGTGGATTCCAATTCTGTTACAAGTCTTGTGTCACGGTGGTTAAAAACGGCTCCCAGCTCTAGGTGCTTTGTGTCACGGCAGCCGATTTAGGAAGCGGTGGCCTACTTCAGCCCTGAGCACCAGGGAAACAGCAGTTTATCAGCATGAGAGCACCAACTTAATCGTGAAGGTGTTTTAAATCTATTTTTTGGGGACCTGGAGTCACTTGCTCTAAGGCAATATGCAAACTCAGGCAAAAGTACCGAAGAACAACTGTAATCATTTGCCACGAAATTCTTGGTTGTGCCACAATCAGGTTAATGTAACACACTAACGGAAATCATTATTATTACTAGCAGTGTTAATCTAAAAGCTTAAAGTGCATAAAACTTTGCTATGCATGACTGACACACACAGCTGTATCTTGGTCAACGCGTAAACAACATAAAAACAACAATAAGTGCGTGGAATATAACACCTTGAAAATGACCACCACGGAAAATGACCACTAGAGTGTCTCTGCTTCCATATCGCATATAATTCTGTCCCAGTATTCTTCCTACCAGGGACCTAGTCAGTGCCTAAAATCACAGTCACACAATACCAACTCACTACATATAAATACTGAGCGAACTGAGACTATTGCTGGTTTACTGTTTTGCCCTTTTCGCAGGTGCGCAATAGCAATAAAAAAAAAAAAAATGAAAGCATTTTTTTTTGTTTTGTTCCAATGATATGGGATGATGCACAATAGATGTGTGTCTGTGTATTTATACTAAATTGTGTGCTGTCTCACCCTGCGCATGGCGGGTCTGAAGCTGTGGGCGAGTTTGCGCAGAGAGCTGAGGTCCTGCTGGAAGCCCTGCAGCTCTGCCGGAGAGGCCGCCGAGGCTGAACTCTGCTGACCTGTGGCCGGAGAACACACCTGCTGCTCCCGCCACACGTTGGTTCGTGTTACCAGCAGCAGATCACACAGCAACAACTGCACCAGCTAAAGAGACCGAGGAAAAGGTAACACACGACAAACAAAGCAAATCATTAACACAGTGAAAAGCGATAAAGCCTGTGGATTTCAGTTAGTAGACTGTGTAAATCACTTAAAAACCGAATATACCGAAATTAGCCTAGCCTTCAACAGAACAGGGATTAAACAAAGATTAGCATAGGAAAAAGGAGTACTTGGCTAGTGTGTTATGATAAAGTAAACCAGCACTCTGCAGCATATAGAAAGGTAAATAAATAATATTATTAATAATAATAATAAAAACTTTTTAAATACCGGAAACTTTAAAAAGCTTTCTTTTGGCTACATGTCCAACATGAATTCCATAAACTGATATGAAATGCTCAATTACCGTCCTCTGCTAAAATAAATCAATGCACAAAATTGTGCCCAATGCAAAAGCAAGAATTTGCAAAATATTTTGCAGAAAAGATAACAACAACAACAAAAAAAAAACATGCAAAAGAGTATGACTGTGTGTTAGCGACGCAGATCTGTGTTGCACTGCAGAAACATTGCACACAGTTCATACACATGCAATGCAACTACAATGCACCACAGCCCTGGCCAAGGCAGGACAAGCTACTATTTATGTGGACCTGCATCTGTAAATCCAGACATCTGACAATGTCTGGAGTCTTGATGACTGAGGGAGCCACAGTTAAACGATCAAAGCTCTGTACCCTTGTCTATGTGAAGTGGTAGCAGCCTAATGGGCAAAACACCGGCTTATGAACCTGAGGACCACAAAGTTACAGGTTCGAACCACTGAAGTTTCTAACATTGTGTTCTTGAACAAGACCCTTAGCCTTTCATGGGGACTGTTACTGTAACTGATGATTGTAAGTGGCTCTGGATGAGGGCTTCTGCCAAATGCCATAAATGTAAAAATGTAAAAGTAAAATGTGTGTGTGTGTGTGTGTCCGTGGGTTATAAACCGTACCTTATCTAAAGTACTGCTGTTGCTGTGTGGCCCCAGGTTGAGGCTGTCTCTGAACAGAACGCTGGCTTTCTCGCAGTAGCTGAGGCTGAGCTGGCTGTTCCCTGGTTTGGCCAGCAGGGAGCGCACTGCTTTAAATGTGTTCAGGCAGGCTTTTGGCAAGGGGCTCCTGCAGCACACATGCATCAACACAGTCAACTCAGTAGACCTACAGCATTAGACCTAAAGAGAACACTCCCAACAGTCTGAACAATACTGAACTGTGTGCATGAACGCAACCTGATGGAAAGAAAGAAAATGGGGGCCATCTGAGAATTTGTATCCCCATCTGTAGCAATTCTAAAAAGTGTCTTTCAAGTTAACACATGTAAAGTTCATCCAAAATAAGACATATGAAAAATCTGAATACTCGTTTAATTTCACATTTTTTAAACCTTGGTCATACTAGTTGCTTCTCAAATGATTTAAAGTAAAAGGTAAATGAACTGAAAGGATGCAAAATTCATTAAATTAATAAAAAATTGAAAAAATCTATAGAAAAATACATTTGTGTCGTGTAATTTTTGTGTTTTATCCCCTCAAACCAACTTATTCAGCTACCAACATTATGATCGTATTAAATTAGATGTAAGCTTCAGTGTCTTCACATGAGCCAAGCTGGTATTCAAAAGCTGGGGTTTCTGCATCTTTAACAGGGAGTGTGAAAAATAAACATGTCTGCTTGTTTAAAATAATGAAAAAATATATAAGTTCTTATAGAGTTGGGAAAACCTTTTTTTTTTTTTTATAAGAGCAATATTTAACTTGAAATCTATGGAGGTCTGGGTCAAAGTAAATGTGAATGAGCTGTCACTCCTTATTTAATGGTTCTTTTCAGAAACACGCTAATGGGAAACGTGTGATGTTGGATTCCCCCCCCCACATTCTGTCAATATTCTGTAACTTATTCAATCATAGACTGCTTGAGGGTACTGAGAGCATTTAGGGCATTGTGTGCGAGTGTGTGTGTGTGAGAGAGAGAAAGAGAGAGAAAGAGAGAGAGAGAGAGAGAAAGAGACAGACAGACAGACAGAGAGAGAGAGAGAGAGAGAGAGAGAGAGAGAGAGCGAGAGAGAGACAGACAGACAGACAGACAGACAGACCGAGAGAGAGACAGACAGAGAGGGAGACAGACAGAGAGGGAGAGACAGAGACAGAGAGGGAGAGAGAAAGAGAGAGAGACAGACAGACAGAGAGACAGACAGAGAGAGAGACAGACTGAGAGACAGACAGAGAGACAGAGAGAGAGAGAGAAAAAGACACTCACTCAGCTGACTGAAGGCTGCGTGGAAGGTGTTCCACGGCTGGGTACAATCTCTCTGCTGCCACGTCATCTCCCTGTAGCCAGTTAATAATAACCACGGCAACTGAAGACCACCATTTTGAGTGTGGGTCACAGCCTGGAGGTCAGAGGCAGACACACACACAGGCATTTAGTCAACATGACCGATATCTGTCTCTGTTTAAACACACGCTAATCACAACAGCCTTATCACCCAGGCAGAGCAAATATTGAAAGAGTTAACAAATAAAAAGAACAAACTTAGGATTTTATGCAAATAAAATTCAAATGAATGAAGCCCAGACTATATGACCACTGCGTGGGTGAATGTTATTTCAGGTTATTCATACAATCTTTGTGGATCAAAATTGGTGTACCCAATGAAATGGCCAGTAAACACTCTCACTACCCACGGTATCCACTACACTTACCATATAGGTGCACAATGTAGTTTGCAATTACTGACTGTAGTTCTCCTGCTTGAGGACTCTCACAGTACACATATAGCAAAATTCACTTGGTATCATTACTACTAATGAGACGACCCCTAAATCTTGTGAACTACAAAAAATACCTATGTGGACATTCCATCTGATAAAAGTTTACATACAAAGTAGATGCACCAAATAAAGTAAGGTTCAGTGAGGTGTGACTGACCGGTGATGGTGGCCATGTTGGAGCCAATGGCGAAAGCCTGAGTTGTGGCTCCTGCTGCGTCAGAGGCACTGTTCAGCAGCTGAAGATACTCCAGAGCATCTGAGTATTCTCTGTGGCATAATATTCACGCCCATCAGTTACGTAACACACGAATCAATATACAACTAATTCACAACAGCGCAACACCCACAAACAGCATGTAGAGTCGCACCTAAGGTTTGGATAATTGTTTTGTTTATTTTCAAAGAAAATAAGCACAGAGGCATATCTACAAAGAACAGTTCTATACATTTTAATGCACAGTTACTGTTAAGTTAAGCCATATACAATGTAGCCTGTGCTTTAATGGGTTATCAGACTTTTGCATGTTGCAATTTTTACATTCTACTATAATATACTGTTGAACCCTTGATGTGACACTAACTCATTACTTTAGAAAAGTCATTTACATCTGTTGAATCAAAACACCGAAACTTATCTAGAACTGATCACACAGAGGAAACATGTAGTCATTTGCTAGAGGATTTTTTTGCATATAGCAGTCGTTGGAATATCAGTATCAATGCTTTACTATGGGCAGTGCCACCATTATAGAATGGTGAAAAGGGTTTTGTGAAAAGGGGCTCAGTAAGACTCACCCTTGGCCCATGCTGGTGGTTTTGTCGCCATGAGGCTGGGCCACACAGTACAGAGCTTTCTCCAGTAGATGTTCCCTGAAGGCTTGCGTGACCTGAGCAAGGGGATCCACTACAACCAAAATGGGAAAAGGACATAAGAATCATGACGTTTTACAAGAAAATGTAAAAGATGACATGAACTGGTACTGGATTTTAGAAGGAGGAACAAAATCCAGGCCCACTGGCCAGTGTGTCCCTACATCTGTCAACAGTATATTTATACAGAGCATGTGGTGTTTTACTTTTTAAAAATTAAGAGAAAAGTCTTCTGGAGAGGCCCTGCTCACCTGTGTTCCCAGCCTGGCTGTAAATGCTCTCTTTGGGGGTGCTGCGCACAGACCAGTCGCCATCCACAAAGAAACGATGACCCAGAGGGTGACACAGCCACTGCATAGCAGGAGGAACACTGCCACTGGGGGAGAGACAGGCTTGGCGAGCTCGACTCAGAAAGCCACGCTGCAGGGAATAAAAGAGACCAAGTCAAGCATAATCAATGCCCACATTAATTTGATTTCTTCCACACTGTGTTGATAGTATGGTTTTACACTGCCTCTTTTTTGTTCATTCTAACTTATCAGACAGGGAGCTGGAGGACTGGGTTCTTACAGAGGTGATATGCAGAAGTCGAGGCAGACTGGTCTTCACTCGTAGGGCAGCGGAGACGTAGATCTCTGCCAGCGTGGCCACAGACAGACAGTCGCCTGCACACTCAGCCAGGTTCACTGCGCTCAGAGCCATGTGAAGTGCAAAGAGGTGGCTCCCACCAAGTTTACCTAAACACACACAAATACAGTAACAGTTTACAAACTCATTAGAACATGTTTATAATAAATATAAAGAATGTGCACTGTTATTCAAACGTGTGCATATTTGAAAAACATGTTTAGGTTGTATTAAAATGAAATAATGTTATTATCTTGTCATTTTTAATTGAATATCTGAGATCAGAGACAGCTGATCCCACATTATACAAATTAGCTCTTATTGGAGCTCTTTGTGTGAACACACCAGCACACCGTGTAAACAATGTAAAATTCTTTCTCCGAATTTAACCCTTTCACTAAGTGATGCAATGGGCTGCTACCAAAGAGCTGCTTCTGTGGGGACGGTCCCCCGCTCAACGGTACTTCAGTAGCTAACAGCTAGGATTCAAACCCACAACCCTCCGATTGAAAGGACAACTCCCTAACTGCTACAGCACCAGAGGCCCATTTATGGAAACAGGGTTCCCACCCTAAGTTAGACTTAAAATTTGCTGACTTTTCCATGACTTTCCCTGACCAAAAGGCAGAATTTCCATTACCTCCCATTAAAAAGATATTTCCAATATAACGTTTGGGTGCTGAGCAGAAAAGGGCATTTAAAGGATTTACAGGATTCAACACTGCATTCACGTCATTTTTGCTTAAAATATGAAGCTTGGCGTGTTGAATGGACCAAATCACAACATCAACTCCGTCTGACATTCTCTACAGGCATGTTTTATCTCAAAATGGCTGTGGTAAAATGGGCCATTCAGAAACTCTATATGCTATAAAGCTGTTTGATGTAGACGACTGGAGAAGTGCATTGATGGAAGTGGTGGATCTTTTCTGCGTCTTCACCTTTGCAACATGTTTTTTCGCGTGTCTCGTTAAGTGCATACACTCCCATATTGGAGAGAAATATGACCAATTTACATACTTTGCATTTTGCTCTTCTGTCATCATCACTTTGGGTGAGTCTTTAAATTCTTCATTATCAACAAAATATCTTGAAATTTACATTTGCCTGGCATGTTTCGTAAGTTAGCGAGTGTAAGGACATATGTCGACACAGACTTCGCAAAGATTCTGCATTCTAGGATTTTACATATTTTTAGACCGGGAGAGGTTTAAATCAAAACAAAAACCCTCACTGGGAACAAATACAAATAAATAGACATTAGGTTTTGGCTACTGCACTATGAGCTATTAACAAAATTCCCTGACTTGGCACTTAAATGATCAAATTCCCTAACTTTGCCTGTCTGGAAATGCCTTTACTGAAATTCCCTGATATTCCAGAAATTCCCTGATCCGTGGGAACCCTGTGGAAATATTTCAAATAAAAAGACGAAATATTTGTAAAGTGTAATTTCTGATATTTATCAATCTATAAGCAGTCTGGTAGTAAACTAAAACAGATTAAAATACACAGATGGTATAATTAAAACCATCATTCAATCTAGGTTTTCCTTTTTATTTCTAATATATTTTCAAAACCACTAGTATAAGAATGTAGATATTTTTATAGTAAAAATGGTTCAGGCATGCATCTGAGCTGAAACTGTATCTCACCAGTCATGTGGAGCTGATGCAAGCGGTGGTAGACGAGGGCAGCGTCACGGTAGCTCTTGCGTGCATCTTCCTGCAGGGGGCGATCAGCACGGAGGCCTCCGGCTTTACAGGCCAGCCAACGGCCCACCCACAGCCTCTGCAACCAGAGACGCAGGGTGGACCACAGAACTGCACAGGCCAGGTCCAGCTGAGAGGTGGGCAGGGGCCGGCCAAGGGCCTTCAGGCAGGTCCATAGGTTCTGGGAGGCTTGAGCAAAATCACCCTGCAGTAAGAATAAGAGAGGGTCATTTAAGGTTTGCATTTTGGTAGCGACACCTTATGTATTGTTTGCTCAAGGTGCTGAAGCAACCACCAATGATCTATTTTAATTGTATTTTCATGATGGCATGGGGTGGGAAAATGTTGGAGTATTGTACTAAGTGAATTTTACATGCAACTTGTGACTCTAAACAGTTAGCATTGAAATGTATGAGCAGAATGACAGTGTGTGCTTCTCACCCTGGCCAAGTCTAGGTCAGCCTGTTTGCGGTGTCTCCAGAAAAGGACAGAGGATTCAGAATGTGGTCTTGTGACAGGTTCTCCATACACCAATAGCTTGATCAGAACTCCAGCCACCAATACACCGTTCAAAAGCCATACCAACAGAGTGGGCACCATCCAGTCCATCCAGCCCCATGACTCCGCTGCAAAACACATAGGTGCACAAAGTGAAGAATAATACTGCATGTTAAACAGCACAGAGCAACAGCTTCAGGCAAAAGACACGTCCTCCACAAAGCATGAAATAGAACATGTTTTTATGTCCAAAATCAGGTCTACTGAATTATCTTGTTAATGTACTACACAGAGTAAAAAGGTGAGATCATTATTAGGCATCACAGCCCATCTTGTGCACTTTATGGAAGAGTACCTGCACTCTCCATTCCTAGCATGGCCCTGCCAGTTCCAGGGTGACTGGGGCCCATGGCCTCTCCCGCGCTGCTGCGGCTCTCGTACATGAGAGAAGATAGTGGGTTAAAGGAGAGGAAGAGGAGGGTGAAGGCACACAAAGCCATTCGCGAGCGGTCCAGCATCCCTCCAGCAGACCTCTCAGCATGGGTTACCGGCTGACAGAGGAAGAGAAGGGAAAGAATAAACCATATTTTGAAATAAAATAGATATACCAACTAAATATGCAGTTTGGTCCATCAGAGTTGGGAACCATTCTAATTCTCAACAGAAGCTCACCTTGCTGTCATCTCCCATGGGACTGTCTGGCTCCGAGTCGCTGCTACAGTGTGAGAATGGTCCACTGGGCAAGGGCGAGCCAGCATCGGAGGCCGGGGGAGTGGGCAGCTCGCTCTTCACATCCACCTCCATGGCCACCAGGTCCTTCAGAGACTCTGAACACAAGAGAGGAGCAGTTTAGAGTTACGAACCACACAGAAGTGCAATAAACCAAAAATGTAATTTGTATTACAGAAGCCTGCAGAAGCTACTCATTTGCTGTTACAACTGCAACAACTTCAATAAGACTGTGAGTACACATAAGAATCAGCCAGCAAGTTATCCTAAATCACAGGAATGCTAAGCAGTGTCTTACTGTTCTTCTGATTGGCCATCTTGAGAGCCATGTTCTCCTGCTTGAGCTTCTGGTTGGACTGCTGCAGGTAGCGAATGTAATCAATTGCCTTCCTCAGTACAGCTGATTTATTCAGCTAGAAGAAAAACAGATTCATTCACACTTTGAATTTCTCACTTCAGAAGTCATGATACAGTGACAATGACAAGTCAATGAGAAGAAAAATACCGATCTCCAATGGTCCCTTTATATCACCATTTAAATATTTGCTCAGCACTTTGCAGCTTTTTGAAGCTTCAACTACAATAATGTAAAATCCCAAATATCTCACTTAACTCAGTAGAAGTAGATGTTTTCACATCAGCAATGATTGAATTCAACACTGCTAAACAGTCTGAGTCATTCAAAATATATGCGATTTCAAACTGTAAAGAAGATACTGGAAGTCAGACCTTAGCTTCCGTCCCAGCCACGAGGTCCTTGAGTTCCACAATCTTGTCATTGATGGAGGAGCGGTAGCGCTTCTCGATGGCATTGTGTGCCGTGCGTTTCTCACCCTTGTGGATCTGGCCACCTGGCTTTCCACTGATGGCTATACGGTTGATGGGAAGTTTCTCTCTGTCCACCATAACTGGAACTGTGGTCAGGATGGTACCACCACTCATCAGAGCCTGAGACATAATATGTAAACATAACACAAGCCTAATATATCCTTTGCGAGAAAGACAGATTGCTGCAAAAAAGAAGGGCTAGGCCATAGTGGTCAGCAGTTCATACATGAGAATACCGCACAAGATACTTTTGTACAAATACTACCAAATGTATTACAGCGCTCTACTGTATTGACATTTGGTAAATATTGCTTGGCACAGCTATAGTGCCCAAACATGTCTGAACACAGTGTATGTAAATTATTTTGACACAAAATAGTGAGACGATACACATGCATTACATTATAGATATTTTTTTAAACAACCACCACCAACAACTAATAGCAGACAATTTCAACAAACGATTGGAATATCGAACGAGTTCTGTTTGAGTGAGAGAAAAACACAAGACCATAGGGTTGCATCCAAGCAAAGGGTGGTAATTCAAAATATTCATTTTTTACTATTCCTGACTTAATTCTGTTATTCTTTTAAAAAAATACAGAAATAATGAAAACTCTTTGGTGAGTAGCTGTCTCCAAACTTTTGACCAGTACTGTAAAGACAAAAAGATCTACAGACATAGAGATATGAGAGAGAGTATGGAGCTGGGGAGGCTAAAGTGCTGTTACCTGTAGGGAGGTGCCCTGTACAGGAGCAGTGGAAGTCGCCAGTGAAGTGATGCATGGGGACGCCACTGTGGTCACCATAGATGCATCAGGCTTCAGAGTCGTGAGCACCAGAGAGTCAGCCTTGATGAACTGAGGCTGTAGCAACACCTGCACCATTCATTCATACATACATATGTTGGGTTAATGGTTGGTTACAATTCTCCACTTCTTCAATTTCAGAAATTATTAAATAGTATATATTACAATAGCATTATTATACACACACACACACACACACACACACACACTTACAGGAACTTGCTGAACGTGAGGAGAGATGGTCTGTGTTTGGGGGCTGGTGGAGGTGGTGAGGATGGGTGATGTGGAAAGACTCTGAACTTGAGCCTGGATGGTCATTGGCTGAATATTCTGTGGAGAGCTGGGGACACTGGGGACACTGGGAACACTGGGCAATGGCTGTGGGGAGCCTTGCTGAACGACTGCTGCAAAAATTATCACAATTTACAGTGTTATGTAGAAGCGTCCACAACAGGACAAGCAAATAGTCAAAGCCCAACCACCTCCCACTCAAAAACACAGCAAAATATTTACTTGACCATTTTATTCTACATATATTTAGATCTTTTCTATTGGACTATTCTTCTTGAACATTTCAAACAATGTAAAAGGGTCACTAAGGATTTCCTGTATTACATTCTTCAACATGGAAACAAGATGAAAGGCAAAAAAAAATTACAACAACACAAAAACTGTAAAACTGTACGATTTTTTGCAAACTGCTAGAATTAACCCCCATAAACAATTTATTGAAGGCAACCCCCAAAACTGATGGCATTTGTTAGACGTCACTGGGGGTGTTTGAACCAAGAGATGACCAAAAGCCTCCTCAGCTTTTTATAGCTCAGGTCTACAGTAATGTACAAGAAAAGACTTCCACTGCTGAACCATGAATCATTGACATTTTAAAGATTTATGGAAACATGAATATCAGGAGGTTTCTACACATTTTATTGAAAAACCTGGTTGAGCTAGAAAGCTAAGTAGGTGGACATTGTAAGAAAGCACGTATAACTCAATATCACCACAGATGGCATTTTTGCCTCCGAGCTTAAAATGTAAACCTAAGGACTTCTAGGGCAACAAACATTGAAATTTGGTCCAAGATGTATTTCTCAAACACTGCCATTGTAGCAGAAGTCTGGATGTTTTGTCCTTTAAGACAGACATCCCACTGGTTATTCAAAAACCGAGGCCCAAATGCTTCCCGTGCTGAAGGAAATGGAGAATTCCGAAAATGCATTACCCAAATTCCATTATAATTCTAATGCATTCTATTGAGACACCAATACTGTCCATATTTAACACACATTCAAATAGCCATTATAATATGGTGATCTGGCTATTCCCACTGTGAAAAAGGTTACAAAAATATATTACAGACAGTTGCCCCGGTGGGTTGCATCTGCCTGGGCAACTAAGTGATCTCAATTGGCCTGTTCCAGTCAGTGTCACAGACTAGCAAGCTATTTCAGGAAAGTAGCCCACAATAATGATGTAACACTCAGACAATCACCAGGCTTGAACATATGAGAAAATTCACAGTATTTTCCCCTTGTCCTGTTTCATATGTTTCTATGTCTTACTTAGAACACACAAGAGTTCCATACGATAAATTATGTCACTGAGAAAAATGAGGATACTCATATCAAGCAAGTAGCATGAATCACTCATCTGGTGTGCTACGTGTGCTGTGTACTTTGACCTGCTCCTGTATCATGTTGTACCATTTTGTCATCGAAAGATCACCTCTGGTCGACTGGTGTCTAATATAAAAACTTAGAAAGAAATGGTCCAGTACATAAATGCCATAATATATGGTTTCTTGATATCAACCTAAAGACCTGTCTGTCCAGACTAGGTGATGACGTGATTTGATTGAAGGGTCAGCTCATATCAAACACAAAGGGTGCATTTATGCTATATTTACAAAATAGTGCACCATCTCTCATACCCAATCACTCCTATAGTCAATTTCACCACTTGACTCGACCAATATTATCCCCAGTAACAATACAGCTAGAAAAAGTCTATGATAAATAATAAAGGACAAGATGAAATCACACGTCCATAGTGATTACAGTGGGTGAGCATTGTAAGCTTATTAATAAAACAGTACATTAAGCTGAAGTTAACCGGCCAGCAAGGACTACACAACTAAATTTAAATTATAAATATGTATTTATTTATTCACTGGACAAACACATTATTACTCATGTTCATTCTCATTACAGAACCTGAGTCTTACATGGTGCGCCGGCTGCTATATTTATTTCTTAAACTATTAAGAGAAGTAGGGGAAAGGTCACAAGACTGTGTATAAACTATACCAAGATAGCACATGTTTGAACAGAGCCATAAAACCATACATAACGATATGCCAATTGCTTATTTGCCCCACCGGCTTAAATTAAGTGTCTATTATGTGCTGTAATTGAATTTAAAACACGATAAGATAGCTTGTGGTATGTGTGTGCTTGAATAGGAATATTCTTGCTGCACTGCATTTTATTTTGGATTCTTTGGTGTCTATCAAATTAATGATTTCAGGGTGCAATTCGTTTGCTTTTTACTGGAATTTGTCAGCAACATGTTCTTTCTTCATTTTAAATTCCATCAAACACACATTAAAAAATTGGACCACTCCCTACCAGTGTATCCATTCTGGTTTGGGTAGTTAGCGACAGGCTGTTGCTGGAGGGCCTGCGGACTGGAGCTGAACACTGGGCTCTTGGCTGGCGATGAAGCAAGACTCTGGGCAGCCTGGCTGGAAGGGTGAAGGGCAGGTGGAGTGGGTTGAGCTTTGGGTTGGCTGGTCTGCAGAGAGGCTGGCTGCTGGCGCGGAGGCGCAGGCGTGGGGGTCACCTGGGCCAGTGGGGACTGCTGGAAATTAGGAGGAGGGTGGAAGACCTTGTCAGGGGTAGAGGAGCTGCGGGTAATGGGTGGGCCTAGGAGAGCGTCCAAGTGGGGGCTGCTGCTGAGGATGGAGGAGGTGGTGGCAGTGGTGGTGGAAGAGTTGGGGGCGGAGGGAGTTGAGCTGGAGGGAGGAAGGGCTGTAAGTTCTTGCACGGGAGCTGGAGGGGCTGGGAACGGAGCGTGGTCAAACAGGCCGCCGAACTCCATGTCCTGATTGTGGATGAGCTGGAGCATGTCTGGGAAACGGAAAAGAAGAGAAGAAATCATTGAGTTTTAATGTTTTTCTATATACATCTTGCAATCATCTTGAAAGCTCAATACGTGCTAAGAGTGAAAACAATATGATCCTGGCCAAGCTGGAACCGGTAAAACAGGTTTTATTTTATAAAACTAAATGCCTTATTGATGCCTTTTATTCAGAGTAAGACATTTTTCTATGAAGCCTTTGCTTAAAGCTTCCAAGCAAACATTTGCCCAAAGCTACTGTGATATGAATCCAATTTACTGGCACGTAGTGACTGTCACAGGGCACCACCAGTGAGTAGACTGCTAAAAGCACAGCAGAGAATTTCATATTCAGCACAACTTGTTTCCAGCAAGGCCACAAAGGCAGTCTGGGCAAGCTCATTAGCTTTTTCTTTTCTCTTTCACTAGGCCCTAGCACTCTGAGGAGGAATTCTTTAAATGCAGGGCTCACAACTGCTGGGGCATTTCCAAGCCCTCACAATGAAGATTTCTTCCACCTAATGTGAACATTAAAAAAAGATAACAGCATTTAAACTGCAGGTTATATAGGATGGCAAACACATGGGCCATCATACTTCCTCTCTGATGTTCTGACTTCATATTTAAAGCTATAGTTCTTATTGTCGTATCTATTACTGGTAATTTGGAAAACTAAGAGTAAAAAATTAATGTGTACATTTATTTAGCATGTGATCTGCCACCAGACACACGATCCTCGTATTTCTGCACAAACAGGACAGTGCAGAATTTGTAAAGCAGTGTTTTGTATGAGGTGATCGCTCTCGACCAATCAGAGGCCGCGCGCGCGACTTGCTATGCGGGAGCTGCGTGCGGAGTAGCGTGAGAGGGGAGGTTACTCTCGGTCAAAGCAGCACGGGGTTA
>JBBMFX010000026.1:8423449-8433572 GCA_037832545.1 Rhabdalestes septentrionalis
AGTGGAATTGAGCCTGGTGTCATTGGTTCTGAGGCAGTCAAAGGACATTACGAGCGGCATAGATCAGCGGAGCAAGCTCCTATCCACATCAAACTTCAGAGTTAGATAGGGCACGGTGAGCCTTTTCCAAAGACCCCTCGTTTGCCATAATACCCTCGGAGTTTTGCCAAATGCCGCTAAAATCGCCGTGTCCCATTACTTTTGACCACCACGGAACTTCCGAGCAGCAAAGCTCCGCGGTGCACCCAGAGACATCCAACTGCAGATTTAATATTAAAACAGCCTAATTCAAATGTGATATCTCTGGTAGGTAGATATAGGTCTCTGTGTCCTGAAGTAAAAAAAACTTGCAGCGAGCCACCAAGGACAGAGCTCACACGAACTTGAGCTTCTTGTTTTATTAAATAAGCCACTTAATTTATGTGGCTAGTTTCCATCACTCAAAAGTTTTGGTTTGAAGTTTCAAATTACGGTAGTTCGCCTGTTTTAAATGGGTGACAGCCTGCTGCTGCTGCCGCTATTTCAAAATTATTTATAGGTCCAAGTCTGCTTAATTGAGTGCATGAGCAAAGGTTATTGTTATTGACCCGTTTAGGCATGTTGTGCACGCGATTGGTTGATGTGATGTTATCTTGAATTTGTTTAGAATGTGAGAGAATACAGAGTATACTTTCAATCCCCAGTTCTCCTGAAAGGTGTTTTTTTCCCTCGTTTCTCAACTACTAAACTGAAAAGAGTACATTACACAAACATATATGATGTAGGCTAGGCTGTTGTAATGAATTTGATCATGTTCCACAAAATTGGCTTGCCAGCATCTCAGCTCAAAGCCTAATCATTTCAGGTTTTTAAACATAGTCTTCATAAGGCTAATCAAAGATAACACTTATACAACTATAATTATCACCATCTTTGTCATTGTAATAATAATAATAATAATAATAATAATAATAATAATAAAGTAACATTTTCACTTTTCAAATCACTAATGATTCACAAACATAACAGAATAAAGTTGGATCTGCTACACCTAAAATGATGTTTTATAAAACAATGTTTCAAAAGCTTGGTTCACCCAGTTGTCGTCTAAACCTGTGACAAGGACAGCACTGTCTGAGTTTCTTAATCTTGCACTTGACAGACATCGCTGTATGGTTTCACTCTTCCATTCCTCATGTCACCTGATCCAGGTCACGATGGGCTCCATAATCAGTTGTTAACAGGGCCAGAAACAAGACTGTAGGTCATCAGGAGCAAGATTAAGAAAGACTATGCTACACTCATCCAGCAGTACAAAGTTTTATTTGTCATATGCAGTATATGTTTAAGGGATTGTTTGTGCACAGGTCTCACTCAGTCCTGCGAGCTGTGTGGAGAGGGAGGGAGGGGCAGCGGCGGCAGCAGCAGCAACAGGAGGAGTCAGGGTGGAGGATGGTGTGGGGGTGGCTGCAGCACTGACCCGAGGACTGACCACAGCTGGGGAGCCAGGACCCAGATCTATCAGATTATCCTCCTCTGAAGCTTCATTTAGCACCTACACATCAACATGTGCACATATAATCAAATCACAGGCTGTAATAGGACAGACTCAACAGGAAGCTGTGTAGTAAAACTATAAAGTTTTAGGATTAGGTTAATGACTGGACCCAACTATACCTCCGGGTACATGTTTACGTTAAAAAGAGGAGTGGACGATTCTGACATTCATCTAAACTTCTCAGTGTTTCAGAACAGACTTTGCTATGCGGGAATAAGAATGGAGACAGAACAACATTTGCTACAGGATAAGCACAAAACAGGCCACTGTGTATGTGTGCGCAAGACAGAGGTAGAGCAACAGGAGAACAGGGCTGTTGTATTCGCTAGAGAGAGATAAAACATGTCTAATGGACAAACTGGTGCCAGGCTAAACCAGTCATCTTCCTATTGCAGCTTGGCCCTTGCCCTTTTTTCCAAATTTCAACACAGAATTCAAGAACTGATTGTGTACTTGATGCCCAATATACCTCTCCCCTTGACGGGGGCCACTGTGATGAGATAATAAAGGTTTATAATTTCACCTGTCAGTGGTTTTAATGTTGTGGCTTTTTGATGTCCACTGGCCATGTTTTAACATCTCTCATATGACCTTATCAACGCTTTCCATACGTGCTAAAATTCTAACATATACTTGCCTTCCTCAGCTAGGCAAAACAAACAGAAAAAAATAACAATTGACACATAAGCATGCAACACGTTAGACAAAATGCAATAAACAAATGAATGAATGAATGAACAAATAGATTAAAAAAATGAATAAATCACTGAGAAAAACCATGAAGAATAGAGTAGAAAGCAGTACACGAAGAAGCTCTGTATGTATATGAAGTATTTTGCACTGCCACGTAAATTGCATACTCATTCCAGAGCAATAAACCAACCACAAATCACAAGCAGCATTTTATGGCCAAGTAATAAACCAAGATTAGCACAATAAACTAAAAACTCACCCCGTTGTTCTGTGCGACTCGGCCCACTCTGTATCTCTCGTATCTGTAACCACAGAAGGAGTGGGATCACACTATCAGAGACCAGAAACACAATGCCTCTCCAAATCCAGGATTTCTCCAGTTTAGAGATTATAAGTTACAATGGTCTAACATTGTAAAGTAAAGCAATTCTTGAAAATAAGCTGATTAGAACAGGGAAAGAACTGAACTAAAAACTAGTGCTGGAATCTACTACACAGTTGGCCTATCCATGTTCAGAGGTTGGACAACTTTTGGAGTCCACTGGCAAAATGACATACAACTACATGAGAAACTGTTGTAAATCCTTTTATTGATGGACCTAAAGAGGATGTCCACATTTGTAGTGTTTTGTGCATGTCATAAATGGCAGTTTCAACAAACAAAATATTTTCATGCTACAGTAGCATTTGGTGAGGTTATTTTGCCAGAAATAGCTGAAGCTTCTTTTTTAACATTCCACCTTGTCATCAGAGCCCATGTTCATGAAGGTTCTCCGCAGGCTTGTTCCTGTCCATCAAGTCAGTAAGGAGGAAATCTGACCTTAGATTAGCATTCTGAGCAGTTTTGTGAATGCAGGCCCAGATGTTTTTATAACAAATTGTCGAAACCTACACCAAATACACCTAAAGGAAATACACCTAAAGGAAATACACCTAAAAAATTATAAATATATTTAAGTTCAGCCGGACTTTGCTTACAGTTTTTAAAAAGTTGACCAACCTCTGTGGGAGCAGTGTAAAATAACATTATAGGGTAACAGGGTGGTGTTTAACCTTTCATATCTCAGGAAAACATTGTTTAAGTCATCATTGATGTGTAGCAGCTCCTCCGTGACCTCCTCATTAGAGACACGTGAGATTAGCTCCACTATCCTGTGCTGCATGGCCCGGCATGTCCTGTTCAGCTCCTGCTCACATACATAAGATGTGCATAATCAGAAGACATCTGAGAACTCTACAGTACAATAATGTAAGTAATGGATGAGGCGCTCCTGTTCAGAAAAAAACTGTTGTAATGCAACAGTCCTACCCAATCTACCAACATAACAAGAAGTGTTTCTGTCTAGTAGCTCTTGTAATACAATGTTACTACTCCCCCTAGTGGTGTATTCTGGGCTTGCCATTTAATTCTGTACTAGGACACAAAACATATATAAGCACATATGTATACACACATACACATACCTACATACTACTGGCCAAAAATTTGGAACCCCATTTTTCGTATTGAAATTCAAGTGATTCAATGTCTCATTTCTCATTCTGCAGAAATTTCTTACCAACGATGTTGCAGAAGTTCCCATTAGTTTGCGGCACTTATAGGTTGTTGTGCTTTCACTCTTCTGTCCAGTTCATCTTAAAGCAGCTAGACGGGGTTTAAGCCTGGAGACTTCTGGCCACTCCATGTTTTCCAGCTTACCATCTTGTTCTTTTTAAGAAGGTAGCTCTGGCAGAGCTAGGACTTGTGTTTTGAGACACTATCTTGCTGTAAGATGAACCCGACCAACCAGGCACATACCAGAGGTACTGCATGGTGCTACAGAATTATTTCCCATTCCTGGGTAACCTTACCATTTTTAAACCTCAGCACTGTCCTTTGTACTATTTCATGCTATTTGTTGGATTTGAACTGTTTGAATTTCAAACACTGGGGTGTTCTAAAACTTTTGACAAGTAGTGTGTGTTTATATATCTACACATACATAAGCTTGAAAATAATGTATTTATGGATGATGTGTATATGTGAAGGAAATAAAAGATTAAGGACCTGAAGGAGCTCAAGGTCAGAAGCCTCCTCTTGGCCTGGCACCATTTCTGTCAACATTTCTGACATCACTTTGCAGTTCCCACGCACAACGTCTAGCTCACTCCTCAGCCTGGCAATCTGGAAAAGTATACGTATACACCGCCCTCACACACACACACACACACAGAAACACACACACACACACAGAAACACACACACACACACACACACACACACAAAGAAACACACACACACACACACACACACAGAAACACACACACACACACACACACACACACACACACACACACACACAGAAACACACACAGGACAGACACAGACAAGAGGTTTGTAATCTATTAGGGTCATATCCTAATTATAGGTAATCAAATTTAAAGCCCACATATTTACTGAAGAACTGCAAGAAATGACTGTTACTGAACGTATTAGTTCACGTATTACATAAAAAATACCAGGGATAGTGGGTCACTGACATGATTAGACCAACCTGTTCTGGATTGGCAGAGATTTGACCCGTTATGCTGGGGATCTGAGGAGGGCTACACTCAGAAGTTGTGGCAGCAGGGGCCTTCTGAGGCGTTTGAGATGCTGGTTTGGGCTGAGGCGGTGCTCTGTATTTATTTGAAGCTGGATCTATTTCTGGAACTCCCTGAGCAATGTACAGGATAAAACGCATTAAAAGAATAAAAAAACTTTTTAAAGCAAGAAAGACAGAGATAGACAGAAATATGAGATGAAGGTCATACTCTCTGGGGGGTGTGTATGGGGGAGAGAGCATCCAGGTCAGCCATGGGGAACTCAATGCCCTTCCTCTTTAACTCCTCATAAATGTGGACAACTCCTGTCAGGTCTGGACTACTTCTGAAGGCATCTGCCCAAGCCTGCAAGTAAGGACAAAGTGTTGACACACATTCTATACATACACATGTTGTGGCTACACAAACTTATGGGTGTTAAAATAACTGATATACAGTAAAGGTGACAGAAGCAGCTGTGTGGCAAAAACCTATATTTATTATCTGCATTTTGTCTCTCAGAATACAAGACACAGATCTTTGATGCCCCAAGACAAAATCCCAGCCCTAAGGCAATGGAATAAGATCTGACATTCTTTAAACTCAAACATTAAGTTAATAACAACCTTCTCACTTCACCAGGTCCATTAACTCTGCTGTCTGAGTATGCACTGAGGCGCAGTCTCCAATAAGCCTCAACAGTTTTCCTACACTCCACTCAAGTGCCACAAATTAGAGTTTGACTCTTAAGGTTATGGAGAATTTATAGAAGGTTCGATATCGCTTTGTCAATCTTTCCACAGATTAATGTGCTAGCAGGAAGCGATCTTTTATTATAATTCTTCTACTACAGGATATATTACAAACGAAGCACTGTAAAATACTGTCAAATCAATTTTAATCCAAACTTAAGTACACCATGTAAAATGCCTCCTGAAACAAAGCGCTTAGTGACACTGCTTGGGTTTAGATAAATTCATTGTTTTATAAAACAAAGCATGAAAACTAATAAACAAAAGTAAAATAAAGGATAAAACAAAAGGAAAACAAGGATAGGCAACCTTTGTTCAGGACAAAAGCAGAACAACCTGTGATAAATTAAAAATGAGACTCACCTGTCCCTGCATTGTTAGTGCTCTCCTCACATTAATTAGCCTATGAATATCGCCTATGATGCTTTGAAGAGGCCAGTTTAATTCCCTGTTGCTTGTGTTCACAATTTCAAAGACAGGAGACCTATGGCAAGCCATTTTAACATTTAATAGCCAGAGTGGATATCTACGTCAGATATCCATAATGCAGTTCTTCCCAGTCAAAATAAACATTACAGATATCCAAACAATGTACTTCCTATCTACAATGAACATTACAGATATCTCAAGCATTATTGTACAAATTACGTCATTTATCCTATTCATTTTGATTGTGTTTTCTCTTGTAGATATCCAAATGTTCATTGTAGATAGGAAAAACGTGGTTTTGGATATCTGTAATGTTTATTTTGACTGGGAAGAACTGAATTACAGATATCTGACGTACATATCCACTCTGGCTATTAAATGTTACAACCGCTTGCCATAGGACACCTGTATGCACAGACCAGAAAGCCGTTATGACCAAGTAAAATCAATCCCTCCAGGATGTCGTGGAAAGAGAAATATTTGATTAGAGAACCACAAGAAGATGGCTTCAACCTGTTATTCACTACACGCTGAAAAAAGGGCTCTAAGGGGCAAGCAGAAAAAAAGGCATAAAAAGGGGCAAATGAACCAACGTAGATACACCACAGATCTAAAAGCTAAAGATCTTTGGCAAGGCATACTAGCATTATGTTTATGGACAACAAAATGAAGACAAAATTCTGGCTGATTCTGGACCTGGAGACATTGAACATATTATGGAAACAATGAAATCAGAGGATTATCGAGCTATTTTAGAGCATATGCTCTAGAGATAAATTCCATGGAAATACATGATCTTCAAAGAACTACAAGAGTGGAATAGAGAAAAAGATATGCAGACAGGTGCAAGAAACTAAATGGCTACAAATAGGTCTAGATGCTGTCACTGCTGTCAAAGGTTGAGCAGCTAAGTATAAGATGAGGGGGCCTTTAATCACATGCAATACATTTCATGAATTGACGGCATGTAGGTTGACAGGCTATAGTTCAGCTGGACATGCTGCTAATATATTCTAATTATGGAGACATATCCATTTATTTCTGAAGAAACCAGCTATGATATAGCTCCTTGCGTCAATAACAAAACATTACTTTCAGTCAGATCCTACCAACTAGACTCACTTGAATCAGTGCCAGCACTTTGTCCTGCACTATTGTCGGGGGATTGTTCTTTGGAGAGATGATCTTCACCAGAACGCCATCAATGAAGTCACGGGTGGCCACAAGCACGTGGAAGCGGTGGCCACAATTCTTAACACAAGTTTCCAGCACCTGAGGGAATGAACGCAACTCCATTTCCAACACTGACTGATAAATTATGTTTGCACAATAACAAGTTCAAATGATTCCATATGACAGCCAAGAGAGGCTTTACGCTAATGAGCCAAGAATATCAAAGAGCAAGGGAAGGCATGAAGCTGAGAAGGCACAAATCAGCTCATTAAGGAAATATAAACAGCCTCTGGTTGGTACAGCAGAAACGCTACACGCTTGCTCACTGTCAAGTATTAATCATGGAGAGAAACAGCAATGCACAAACATGCAGATTTTTTTTTACTCTGACTTAATTTACTAAGGCTTCTTAAGGTCTAATGAGCATTGGGTGCACTCTGCATTGAAGTGACCCCTACCAAACATGGACGCAACTGTACTCACAGTCAGAGCCAACATCACCTCCCGGAAGTTTCGGTTGCCATTCAGTCTTTTCTTCACAGCGCGGATGGCATCTTTCGGCCTGTTCAAACAGTGGATTAGAGAAGGAGATTAAAGGGGTGTTGATCTGAATGGATTACCCTTACTGCCTTGGTAATTATACAACATAAATCTGGGATCAGTATTGAACACTGAGGCCGGGGGTAGTAACTGTATTAAAACTTTTTCTGGCCATGAAGCATAAGGAACACTTATTTTTCCTCAAAGGCAAAGTGAACCACAACAATCACAAAGCTGAACACAGAACAAGCAGCTACAAAAGAGAGACAGCCTTGGATCACTCAGAGACCCTGGAAGACAAAAGACAGGACAGATCACAAAAATGTGCATTATCTCAACACCTGCAGAGCACTGAAAGAAAATTATGCAGTAGGAACAAGTTCCAGTGCCACTAAGGTTACGTAAGATATGGCAGCTTTTTCTGCTCTGGGATCAAAGCTAATCCTTGAGCAGCAGCCTTTGCACCTGTTCCAGTTCTCCAAGGTAATGAAAAGTAATGTTTTTTAGAAAGGCTGAGATGAATGTGCAAGACTGCATGTAGGGGTCACTATTAGTCACTATTAATCTCTTAATGATGTTGCAAAATTAATTTTAGCGTTTGACGGTGGGCCCATGAAATTTTTTCAGCGCTAAAATTACGAAGACCAACCTGAATTTTACAGGGTTGATCAATAGATTTCCTCAACCTACTGTTAGTTAAAAGAGTCATATATGAAATTTCTATTAATAGTCCAAGACAGCTTTTTTGCTTCCTATGCTAGACACAAGCTGGTTTTACTTGTGACGTTGGAGGAGTGTTATATGCTACCTCTTGCAACAGCCACACCCCACACAAATGAAAGCTTCTTTATTGAGACTGAACAGCTATGATTTTGAGCCATTATAGGTTATACCATGCGTCATTGTTTTTATTAAACCAACACCATCCCAGTGAATCAGACCAGTCAAATTATTCTAGGTTTCTCTGTTTAAATTATGGCAAAACAATGAGTTTTTTTTCAGATACAACTTAGCAGTCATCAATTGATATCATTTTTAATTGATAGAAACTTTTAGAACAACCTGATTTGTGCAAAAAAAACAAAAAAAACAAATCAAGAATGATGTCTGATGCATTCCAAGCTGTTGTTCATAATGAATACCAACTGACCAAATAGGTGATGCAAAGAGTTTAACTGAGAAAGACAGAACATTTCTCAAATTCTTGCAGTCTCCTACAAGTTCAGACACAAGGGAATAAGCCCAGCCTAAGTAATTTGCTCTTGCCCTACAACACAAAACTCTTTTCTATCATACAGAACAGAGGCAGGTCTGTGGTGCCAGTCGTGTGTGCGGGTCTGTTTGTGTGAGTGATGGACAGAGAGAGATCATTTTCAGTGCAAGAGGGTGTGAGATAGTCTAATATGTTTGTGGCAGCAGTGCAGTCATGATAAACCTCTTCAGCACCCAAAACCTCTGGAGTTACTTACTTAGCCACCAGATAGCACACAATGCAGCAAGAATCGTGTCCATTCAATCTGCTTTATAAGCGAGTCTTGTTGCCCAGAGGGTGAGTCAGCCAGAGCTGCAATGAGTCATCAGCACACTGTTTGTGTGTGTGTGTGTGTGTGTGTGTGTGTGTGTGTGTGTGTGTACACTCACCCTTCCTCTGTCTCATTAATAATGTCACAAATCTCCATGTTCAGTGTCCAGTCCTCATTCTGCAGGGAGCCATCAGTGGCTTTCTCTGTGATAAACAGAACTCAAAGTCAATCACTGCACACACACACACACACACACAGAAAGCCTACATACATCCTACATATAAAAATAGGTAATTAAAAAACTCATGGACCCTAGCCTACTAGGATTAACCATCGGGCTAATGTTAGATTCCACACATTCAGTTTTTATACGATATGTCCTATTTTTGGCCAAAACAAAATTCTGAAACATGGAATCCGATCATTGACATAGAAATGTGACCAAACAGTGTGTGGCAGAGATGAGCATGCTAACACTGGTGGATCAGTGGCTAAAGCCTGTTAATCACTACATGCCATTTGACTACAGTTAATCACTGCATGTTTTAGTTCTTAATCTATCATCAGCAAAATAAAAGTGTGGTTTGTCAGAATTTGTTGCACTTAAACAGGGGTTAAGAACATGTTTCATTTTTTTTAAATAGAGAAAACTCTGTTATATTGTACAAGTTATACAGAAGTGCATCAAGATAATGAAAACATTGGATGTAAAACTTCCCTAAAGTCTCCATTTTGTTTATTTCATTACATCCATAACCTTAAAAAACGAAATATTTCTCTAATGGTAATCAAGCTGAATCCAATCCCAATTTCTGTGTATTATAAATGTATACATACATCTAGAGATGTTCCGATACCATTTTTCCCCTCCCGATACCGATTCCGATACTTGGGCTCAGGGTATCTGCCGATAC
>JBBMFX010000026.1:8464139-8480798 GCA_037832545.1 Rhabdalestes septentrionalis
GAGAGGTAGTGAGGTAGAGAGAGAGCGAGAGAAAGGTAGTGAGGTAGAGAGAGAGCGAGAGAGAGGTAGTGAGGTAGAGAGAGAGAGCGAGAGAAAGGTAGTGAGGTAGAGAGAGAGCGAGAGAAAGGTAGTGAGGTAGAGAGAGAGCGAGAGAGAGGTAGTGAGGAAGAGAGAGAGAGAGAGAGAGGTAGAGAGAGAGCGAGAGAGAGGTAGGGAGGAAGAGAGAGAGAGAGAGAGAGGTAGAGAGAGAGCGAGAGAGAGGTAGGGAGGAAGAGAGAGAGAGAGAGAGAGAGAGAGATGTTTTGCTAGTCCTTAAACCTCTAAGGAACTCAGGGTCTACGCAGGTATGTTGTATTACATACTAATGATCACGTAACAGCAATGTAGTTTAAAGGAAGGTCTCTCATTGATTCTCAGGTTGATGATATGACAGATATTCGTGCTGATGAGCACTACCAAATGTTTTGATGTTTTACATCTACAGGGCTGTTGTCCTCTCTGCTGAGACATAAAATAAGACAAAATATTGTCAAAAACTGAACGCCACTGAGAAAGAAAATTAAACTTCAGACACTGTCTCTCTCTCATTTTGATGCAAAATTGTTGCAGTGCTAAATGTCAGGAGCATTTAGTTATATTATCCCTTAATAAATCAACTACTCTACGACTAAATATTTCTATTCCAGCATGACCATGTCCCAGTGCACAAAGCAAACTCTGTGAAGACATGGTTGGATGAATTTAGTGTGGAAGAACTTGACTGGCCCAAACAGAGTTCTGATTTCAAACCCATCCAACACATTTGGGATGAACCGGAGCTGAGTCAGGGCTTCTCGTCCATCAGTGCCTGACTTCATTAATGCTCTACAGAATGAATGGGCACACATTCTTTTGGAAAGCCTTCCAAAAACATTGGAAACTGTTTTAACTCTAAATGGGGAAGAACTCGATACTAAAATCAATGAATTGGAATGCAGAGTCATTAAAGCCACTGCTGGTGTAATTGTCAGGCATCATTAATACTTCAGTCCATATAGTGTAAATAGGAGTTGCAGAAACTGCTACCATTCTCTAAATTAAAATTAGGTATGAGTATAAAAATAAACAATAATAAAAACCCCATCTATTCCGATACCATGGAAGTATAGTGAGATAAAAGCGTCTTTTTCCACGTCTCAATGCATATCTGGGCTCTGATGTGAACTAGCTGGTTTTCCAGTGTTAGATAACATAGGAGGAAATATGTGGCTTACCCAGAAACAAGCTGAGTTCCTCTGCTGACAAAAAGGACTTTCAGCACAGAGGCGTCATGGCCCTCAAACGTCTGTGGAAAATAAGTGATGAAAGACAAAACCATTCAGAAGGTATTAAAAGGTGTACTGCATCTGAGAACAGAGCAAAAACTGTGTCACACCAGTTTATGATTACATAAAACGTCTAACTTAATAAATGACATAGCTGAACAGGACACACACTTTAGAATTAAAATCCCCAGACATAGCCCACAGACATATGATCACAAAAAATGCACATGTCCGCATTCCCTCACATGCTTACGCTTGGGTTACCTTGAGGCAACTGAAGTTATGCAAGCCCCACAACTTAATTGAGCCATCAGCTGATGCAGTGGCCAGGACTTGATCCACAGGAGAAAACTGGACACACCAGATGCCGCGGCGGTGCCCCCGAAAGACCCCGAGCAGACTCATGTCCGTCAGGGACCACAGCTTGGCTGTGCGGTCCTGAGAGCCAGACACTACGAGTTTATCATTGGGTGAGACGGCCACACTGTTGACATCCTGAAGAAAAGCAAGAGAGAAAGAAAAACAACATAAATGCATGTGAAGCGATAGTGACCATTCTGTCAAATGTGAACAGCATAAAAGTTTTCCTCTGTATTTAAACCCATTGACCAAGTGAAGCAGAAAGCAGCCAGGAACACAGCGCCTATACCACCTACCTCAAAATTATTTTACCTTACCACCTAATGACTTTCTGATCACGGGACGAATGCCCAAACCACAAGCCTACCAGCTCCCCTAACAACAATGAGTGTGTGTGCTGGTGTTTAGGGAGGTTAAAGTAAAGTAAAGTGGCTCAGCATGAACAATGTGAAATTCCAAATGGGGCTGCCACCAACAAGTGGCAGCCATGGAGCAGTGTGTGGGGCTGGTACCTTGCTCAAAGGCACATCATTGGTGCCACTGGGAGTTCTGCGATTAAAACCCATGACCGCCATGATCGCAGGGGCAGCTCCCTATTAAAGGGGTATTCAGTTAAAAGTCACTGAGGTCCAGTTGTTACATTTCGTCCATGTAGAAGCCCATGAAGTCCATTTTGTGTCTTGTAGCCTTCCCGTATGTCCACATTTTCATACAGTTTCCACACAATTGTTCATTTCCAAGGAGTGCCCAACTAACATGTTTACCATAAATAAAAGTAGTCCCAGGAAAATAAATTCAAAGGTTACAATACGCATATCATTATCAATCAAAACTTGTTGCAAATGTTTTTTTCCTCAGGTCGGGACTTGAATAAAAAGCCAGTCCGTCCAAAAATGCTACAGATGATGATAAAATAAGAGCCCATTGGGTGCTGAAACAACCGCCTCTTCTTTGGGAGCCGTGCCAAAATAATTATTTACCCTTGAATCTATGGGAAGCTAAACTTCAACATAATGCTCCATGAAAATGACTTAATCTCAGATCCGGACCGAGGTCCGCCATTTGGTGATGCCTGCCATAGTCACTAGGCCACCAACTGCCTCAATAAACAAAAAACCAAAAAGGAAATACAATTAAACATGTATGTATTTTGTATTAAATATTGTATCATATTAGATTAAAACACCACAGTGTGGTATTTTCCCCACGTTAAACTCTAATGTGCCTAAAATCCGTTCCTGTGGAATGCAAAAGAAGCCATGAAGGACAATGACTGACCTTGTCATGGGCTTTCTCTGTGATCCGTGTAACGAGTTGGGCAGGACCCTCCCCCTCAGCAGGAAGAACATCAGGAAGATCCCATATTTTTATAGTGCAGTCCTGACTGCCAGACACCAGGAAGGCCTTCTTTAACCTGCACTCAAAAAAACTGTCATTAGAGCTGAACCAGCTGAATGTATGAACATGGTTATCCAGTTCAGTGCTTTCCCTGACCACTTGAATCCACTGACAACTAATGACTTTTTAATGTGTTGACACAGGCAGGGAGAACCGAGAAGTGCTGTGTCCACCCAGCAATAGACGTCTTCACCTCCTGGATATGAACTGATATAGAAGTTCTATCCTCACAGTTCTGTGAGTAACTCATCGCTGTGTAATACTCAACTTTTATGGGCTGCGACAAAGCAATGGCCAAGTTTACCAATAATTTACCTTCAAACAGAAATCGATGTATACAATCACTACACACCTCATCAGAGCCTATCCAGGAAACCCTTGGCTGGAACTGTTCTATGAACCACAGTCCAGTCATGAAACTGGATGAAATAAGAGATTTCCCTGGCAACTATTTATCCTTTGTTATTTATTCACATTTTGAAGTTGCCCTCATGAATAAGCTTTTGTATCCGACCTGGAGCAGGAAATGGATCCCACAGCATTGGAGTGGCCATGGCCTTGAGCTACACACTGCACAAGTCCAGACTCAGGGTCCATCCTCCACACTCGAACACTCTTATCCTGCACAAATCATGGCAAACACACACTTTCAGAAATGGAGCAACAGCTACATGTCAGATTATACAATAAAGACTTTCTATCAATCACTAGATCCTGTTATAATATTCTTCTATTTACTGACAAATAATAGGGCTGCATAACTGAACTCTCTCTCCACATATCTGTGACATTATTCTACCAGAACGCATACAGGGTGGAATGTTTTGCTATCTGTTACAAAGTAGTTAACATGGTCATTTCCAAGCAGGCCACTTATATCTGTGATGAGTCAGCTTAAAAAGTCAATACAGTACGCATACTTAAGCTTTTCCCAAACCTATCTTTCTCTCTTCAGGCCTGTGTGACTTATGGCATAACCATTTGAGATCCATTTTAATTTTCAGGCTGATTGTGATCATTGTCCTCAGTAGTTAGATTTTACAATTGTACTGAGCCACAATAAGGTTTTTAAAAATTGGATTAAATAAAACAAGAGGCATGTTTTAACTGTTCGTACACATTTGGAGGGCAGTGGCACATTAGAAAACTAAAGCCAATGTTTATAGGCATGAACCCTTTGAGTTTTACAGATATAGAATGATAAACCTAGTATCGTGATACAAGCTCTGGCAGGGTGAACTGTTACACATCAATGTCCTGTTCAGTTTTTCTTTACAAAGAGACACTACAGTCTTACCTTGGCGCAGCTCGCAAACATGGAACGTTTTCTGAACACATCTAGGGACAAGACAGTGTCTGCAAAACACAAACACATAAAAAACCTCTTCAGAATGTAAAAAAATAAAATAAAATCAGCTAGCATCTCAGTATCATATACAAGTCCACTTTACATTTACAGCTTATGGAAAGCTGCCACCTGGTGGAAGCTACTCACCGGTGTGTCCATACAGAATTTGGCAGCTGCTGGTGGCCAGGTCGAACACCTTAATTTGGGAGCTGTTAGTGGCCACTACAATATGACTGTCCTCTTTCCCCAGAAACCTCACATCCAGGATGTCATCATTGTAGCCCACAAACTTCACAGCAAAGAGAAGACATCAGACTTTAATTTACAGCATTACATCGTTTTCATACTAAGGTTTTGAAAGAAATGGAGTTACAACACAATTGGATATAACAGATGTAATATAATAATCCCAATGCTGGGCTTAGCACAGTGATGACTGTCGGCCATCGACCCAACAGTAGTTTCTCTCACACATCAACTGCCTGCATGTCCTCCCTCACAAACGTGAAGCTCCTTCTAGGCCTTCATCGTCTTCTCTTCCTTGCAGCTCCATCCTTAGCATCCTTTTCCCAACATTATCACTCCTCAGTCCAAACCATCGCAAAGGTCAAATTCGAGCTCTCCCTCTGATAAACTAATTTCTGAACCTGTTCATCCTTGTCACTCCCAATGCAAATCCAAACCTTTTATTTTCTGTTACATCTGTGTCACATATAGATAATAGCCCACTGACTAACATTTACTCATTGATTTGAATATTCTATGTATAACTTGCTACTGTTTATATCTTATTCCCAAAATCAAATTCCCAGGCTATCATTAGGTGTTAGGGTTAGGCATATCTTAATTAAATCATCTTATCAAAACAAACTGAAGTGCAACTTCGTAATCTACTACATAAATGACTTTAGAAGCTTAACTGAACTGAATCCACTACAAACTTACAGCACTGACAAAAGCCAGAAAAGATTCTCTAATGTATGTTTCAGTGGGAGGTATACAGTAAACCCATGCAAATTCACGGTCCAGAGTTCACAACTTCAGTCATTCGCCGATTTTTTCTTAGAAACAAATGACCAATAGTTTGCAAAAACCCACATAAATTCATGGAAAGCGCAGGTATGCTCTTCTTTTTCTGTGGTTTACTGAATTTGGGTACATTTGCGATGGGGTTATTAAGTGAACAGTACTCACTTGCTGCTGCACCCTCAGAGAGGGTAGCTGATAGATTAGGATGTTGTGCTCCGCAGTGACAGTAGCCAGACCTTTGGAGAGGGGCATGGGCAGGCAGTACACCAAGCTGAGGGGGTCACCATCATCCTTATCTGGGCTGGATGCTGGAGTAGTGGGTAAAGACTGTGTGAACACACAGTGTGCTGAGCTAGAATCCCACACCCGCAGCACACCTAGAAATCAAAAGAAACTCATCAGTATACTTATAGCAAGCTGGTCTTCTTCCCATAGTATCTCCTGGTGCCATCTCCTGTGTGCAGCAGGTCGCAAATGTGATTCAAAGAAAACATGATTCCTCAGAACAGACTGCCACCATCCATTGCTTAAGGATCCAGTACTGATGTTCAGGTGCCACCTGCCAGCACTTTTGCAAGGTAATAACTACTGCATACCAGTAATAGCTCAAGGCCAGATGTTCTGGACACGCACCACAAGTATAGGTGAAGTGCTGCCCTCTGCAGGTGAAGTAATGAACTCAATATTGGTTGAACACTGCTTTACATGTATTTTGCAGTGTGGTCAACACAGGCCTTGTATGTTTTTTGCACCAAGGCCCCGGAAAAAGACTGTTTCTGTCCACTGTATACAGCTGAGATGGCAAAGTCCATGAACTTGATCTTCATGGTTCATTTTTAATGCTCAATAATGCGTCTTTAAGCTTTAGCAAGGTGGTATATCGAAGTGATTAGTGGTTTAACCCTCAGTATTCACCATATATTTCATCTTCATCAAGCAAATAGACAAGGACACATGGCTCAGTTGTGTATAATGCTCTAGACGGATGGGTTGCTGCGCTTCCTACCTTTACTGCCAGCAGTGACAAAGTGCAGGTCTTTACTTTTCACCCCAAGCTGAGAGCAATCTTGATTTTCAGGGAGAACTATGACACCTTCCACAGCCTTAAAAAAAACCAAACAAACAAACACACAGACACACACACACACATTATTTCCCATGCTTACAAGATTAGGTTCAACCAATGGATCTCTGGAATGCAGCACTGAATGCAGTTTTACCTCATAGACAGGAATAGTTCTCTTGGCTTTCTTCTGTTTCAGGTCCCACACTGTGCAGATTTTGTCTCGTCCGGAGCTAAAACCAAACAGCATATCTTACTTTAAAATTCATGATTGAAAAAGAAATAGATGGACTGAAACAGAGCCATCAGTGAATTTAATTATATTAAGATGGATTAGACTCTATCTCTGCTGTGAAAAAGAGCTGTGAAAAGTTTCACAAAGCAGAATGCATCACCAATTGTTTAAGACATGTACACTTGAGATTTGCACTGGAGTAAAAATAATGCATGATGCTTTATAAATATATACAGTTAGTTGACCCCCAAAATTAACAGGGGTTACGTTCCAAGAGCACCTGTGAATTGAAAAAAAAAAAGAAGCTAATTTATGTAGTTATAAAAAAAACAAAACAAAAAAGCATATTAATGCCTATTTTTATAGTCTAAACCCTAAATATGCCACAAACTATGCTCCCGAATAATGCTGCCGGATTGGCTACTTTCAAACTTCCCGTCTCTGAGTACAGGTTTATTTCACCATCCCAAGACGCGATATCATATATGGTTGTTTTGTGTTCTTTCGACAGTACTAAGGAATGTATACAGTTTTATTTTATATAGAAATTGAGCTGAATTCATGTTAATATTACAAAATTAGTAAATTGTATTTTCTTTGTAGCTTTCCACTAAAAATGCCTGAAAAACTATATATATATGAAAAAAGGCAAAGGATAATTGCTGGGGTTTCCACAAACAATTATTTGTTCATTTCTCAGAAAAAAATTCCACAAACAGCTGAGGCTCTGAACTGCATACAGCTAAGTTTTATTCACAAAAAACTTCAGCCAAAAATGCTCATGCTCTGGACGGCATGTACCTGATTAGAGTGCGGCCATCAGGGGAAAAGGCCAAGGAGGTGACAGCGCTGTAGTGACTCTCCAGCACACAGACACATTTGCTGGTGCGCAGGTCCCAAATGCGAATGCCACAGTCCAGAGAGGAGGAGAAAAGCTGCAGCAGACTGATGTCTGGATGGAACTGAACCAAACTGTGCACACACACGTGCACGCACACACACACACACACACACACACACACACATACACACACAAAAACTGAGTACACTACAGATCTTACAGTTCTTTTCTTTTAAATCAAATCCCAAGGCACTTTCACACCAAGTGCACATTTCACAGGCAAAACACACATTCACAAAACATTACAACACAAGGAACGTTTTCAGAGCTCTTGGTTGCTCGTGCTCTAAGCTCGTAGCTGCTAATAAAGCATGAATTGAGCTTTACAAATGTTCTCAGATCATTGGTTTTCTATAAAAATGGGACCTAAAAACAAACTCAGATGACCTCCTGAGGTGGTCTCATTAAGATTTGTTTTTGTGGTTTGTTTTATGTTTTGTATATAGAAAGCAAAAAACCCAAGTCCACCTTGTGTTTAAGTTACATGTGCGAACCATCCTCACGGCTTAGTGTGCACAAATTACCCCCCAATAAAATAATGTCAAAATTAATACAAATACAGCTCTAAAATATGCAAAAACACCATGTTTAAATGTGTTTCTATTAAATGTGTGTACTTATTGCACTCCAAAAATATTTAAAATATTTGATAAGAAGCATTTAGGTCAAAATAATATTCATAAAAAGTGGTGATTGTCTAATGTTTTTCAATAATATTGGAGTAGTTCTCTAGGCTCTGAACAGGGCTCAGCCAGTAAGATGATGCTTTATATGACGAAATTGAACCACACAATCCATATCCAGGTGAAGTCTGAAGGAGAGTTGTAATGTGAACTACAAGTGGTCAGAGATCTTATCGCTGCTGAAAACGACCATTTGATTCTGGTTTCAGGTTCACTGTAATAAACCTATTACTAATTTCAAATTAACTGCATGTAAAAACATGGTAAAATTAAGCACCAATTAAACAATACTGATTCTGATGCCATTTTTTTTTCATGTGAGTCACTCATTACAAGACTGACTGGGATGGAAGATCAGACCACATAATGTATATATAAATATTTAAATACAAATTCTGAATTGATATTTTATTACTTACTGGACAACACCAGAGGAACCTTTGAGATTGTGTGTACAGTACTGTTTCACTACATCCCACAGCTTTATAGTGCCATCACAACCCCCTAAAAAAGATAAAAACACAAGAAATGAAGCTTCAAATCATTACAGCACCACTGCCTCATTTAAAGGTTCCTCAATTTAAAACCTACTATGCATTTGATGAAGTCAGCATTGGACTGCTAGTGTTTGTGTGTCTGTACCCGACCTGTTGCAAGCAGAGTAGATGTGCAGTCGAAAGTCATGCTGGCCACAGGTACATTATGAATGGCCTTCCAAGAGCGGGTGCACTTCTCCTGCTTCCAGTCCCACTGCTTCAACAGAAGAGCCCTGCTGGCAGTCACCAGCATCTGACAAAAAAATGAAATGCTTCATTTTCCGGGAGAGTCCTCCAAAGCAGCTGAGTGATCTGTATTACAACTGTTACAACTTTGCAGAGTGAAATTTATTGCAGCACTAGGAGTCTTTAAGAATAAGGGTGTAATGAGCACATTTTCAGAAACAAAAACTGAACAGTGTAGAGAAATGTAAACAATATTAGTGATATGCCTCAGGGCCTTGTTGAGGGTCTCTGATTTGCTGTTTTTCGTGGAAACAAACCCCAGTAACTACAACTAGTATAAAGTGGTAGAACACACTCGTACCCGAATGCCTTTGTCTGAGGATGCTTATACACTCCAAGGTTGCACGGCTTAAACTGCAAAAACTAAATTATGACCCCAAAACTAAATATCCTGGGATCTGGAAATCTGATAATACACTATATGGACAAAAATATTGGGACACCTGATCATTACACCAACATGGACTTTTCTGAAATCAAGTTCAAATACACAGACTTCAATATGTTGGTCCCCCCTTTGCAGCTATGACAGCTACCATTCTTCTTGGAAAGCTTTTTTTGTGCCCATTCATGCATTTATGAAGTCAGGCATTGAGGTTGGACTAGAAGGCCTGTTTCGCAATCTCTGTTCCAGTTTTTTCTAAAAGTGTTGGATGCGATTAAGGTCAGGGTGGCACAGTCTTGTTCTTCCACACTAAACTCAAGGGCACCTGGTGGCATAGGGGTTAGGGCATTCACCCTGTAATCAGGATGTTTTGGGTTTGAATCCCAAGACTGCTAGTGGGACAACCGAGGTACCCTTAAGTAAGGTATCGTCCCCACACACTGCTCTCCTGGCTGCTTCAGTTGGTGAATGGGTTTAAATATAAAGGAAGAATTTTGTGCTGTTCACACTGTGTGCTCTGGTGGTCACTTAGGTTCACTTTATGGACCTAACTTTGTGCAACTGGGATACAGTCATGCTGGAATAGAAAAGGTTCTTCTTCGAACCATAGCCACAAAGCTGGAAGCATGGCAATGCCCAAAATGTCTTGATGAAGTATTAAGATTGTCCTTTACAAGACTGAAGAGGCCTAGCCCAGATTCTGAACAACAGTTGTGTCCCAAAACTTTTGTCCACATAGTGTATAAGTACACATACTAATGACAGTACAATATTGAAATACCTCATCATCTGGACTGAGGGAAAACGAGGTGATATCCTCTTGATCATCCTACAAAAATATTAAACAGCAGGTCATGTATAGTTAGAAAACACACATGCAGAAACATTTTCCTTACACACATGACACTTTTCCTCTGGGTACTGTAGTACAGCTTGCTTCTTATGTAATCAAGGTTATTTGATCTTTTAGTTAAATTAGGCTGTCATGCATTCATGATGTTCACACATTTGTACATTCTTGATGTAACCCTACAGGTTCTCTCATCCATCTATGCATCCATCCATACATACATTCATCTACAGTAAACACACTCACCTGTTCAATACTGTGTACAATTTTGCCTGTACAAATCTGCAAAATGTTGACTCGTGGTCCACATGTGCAAAAGATGTACTGCTCATCATGACTTATCTTCAAGACATCAAACAGAAGAGCACAGACTGACATTTATTCACTCTGTAATTCCCACACTTTACATCTTCGTTATATTAGAATAGATTAACTTACCTGTACTTTCCCTCCCTTGTAAAATGGCTCTATTTTGCTAGAAACAGCATAGCTGAAGAAAAAAAAACACATAATGAGATCAGTGTAGATCAGTGACCAAACTAATCTAAATCTTCAGATCATGTAACTACTACTCATGATCTGGCAGCATGGTACATAAGCTAACTGACATTAATATTGGATTTCATTTTTGGTAAAACTTACTTTGTTTTGAAGTGTAGGGCGTTGCCAGCCATGCCAAACTAAAGTCCTTTTCCAAACCAAAAAATGCGCGAATTATCTTATAGGTAATACAAGAACACAAATATTACAACTTCATCTGGTCAGACCTTCCCTCATGCATGTGCATGTGTTGTAGAACTCGTCGCACGTGTGTGACGTCATTCAAACACGAAGAACAAGTTAATGTGAAGATTGGTGCTCTTTGCAGATCATTGTGTTAAAAAACCCACAGAAACCGTTGTGGTCCGTGTTAAGGGCTTGTTTACTTAGAAAACACAGAAGATCGTCTATTAGCGACACTAGATCTTGGTAAATGTACAGGATCGGTAGGTGTCGCTATGGTGTCCAGGGCTCCCGTGTGTCTCTGTGTGTGCGTGTGTCTGTGTGTATCTGTGTGTATGTGTGCGCGCTAACTACCTCACATCCGCTTTTGGTTTCATTACCATTAAGATCTCCTGACCTCCAGACAGCATTTCGATCACTCTCCACTTGGTTAAAATGCATTAAAGCATATGTGCTGCTTTCGAGTTACCATGCGTTGTTCTGATAGAGCCAGACAGTGAAGAGCAAGGTTGTGTCATGGCGACGCTGTGCTGTCAGAGGCTGAGTCGTCCTCTGTTTACAGCTCTCATTCTCCGGAGGTCTTACACCACCCTGGTCCTGCGAGGGAGGGCTCCTTCAGAGCTGAGGGGAGCCTGTCGTCCGGTAAGTTATGGTCGTTTTTTTACCTGCAAGTGGACAAGCTGTGGGTGACAGTGCTACATTATATGGACAAAAGTATTGGGACACTATACAATGTGTGAAAAACACACTGTACAGTCTGTATATGTGGATATAAAAGTATTGGCACACCTGTTTTCCAAGGTTCGGACTAGGCTCCTTGCATCCAGTTAAGTGCATCCACAATGCTTCAGCATACCAAAACATTCTGGACAACGCCATGTATCCAACTTTATAAATAAGAAAATTTTAGTCACACAAGTGGGAAATGTGCTTTGTCATGGCATAGAATGGGCAGTACAAAGTTAAGCGCAGCAAAAATAAAGAAAAACAATAGAATAGAAAAAGTACTTTGTCACAGTACAGTATAAAATAAAATGTTCAATTGTACAATTAAAAAGTTCAACACAAAATGTACAGTATAAAATCTAGGAATATAAATGTGGACATTGTACTGTATAAGTATACATATGTATGTAAAATGTAAGTAAGACTTAGCGTAGATTTGAGCAAGTTGTATAAATGTACAAAGTGAGTATATATAGACAAGTATATACAGAGTGGAGGTATAAGTAAAATGAGAACATTGTAGATACACACACAGGTACTCAATGGAGTGACAGGGCTAGACAATAGCATTAGAAATGCTCCAGAAAAAAATGCACATTCTGAATTGCACATTCTGCCCAGCAGGAATATGTGTTGCATCAGATAAAAATGCACCTAGTAGTATTGCATATAAGAGAAACTAAGTGAAATCTACTGTGGTGTACTGTGTGTGTGTGTGTGTGTGTGTGTGTGTGTGTGTCTGTCTGTCTCTCTCTCTGTGCGTGTTGATCATATGCGAAGTCTTTGTTGTACAGTCTGACAGCGGTTGGCAGGAAAGACTTGCGGAATCTCTCCTCCCCACATTGTGGGTGCTGTAGCCTTTCACTGAAGGAGCTGCTCAGGGCTGTCAGTCTCCTGCATGCGGTGTGAGATGTTGTCCAACAGGGATGACGACTTCGCCACCATTCTCCTGTCATTCTACACCTCCACAGTGTCCAGAGGGCATCCTAGAACAGAGCTGGCCCTCTGGATCAGCCTGTTCAGTCTCTTTCTGTCACCAGCAGAGATGCTGCTGCCCCAGCAGACCACAGTGTTAAAGATGGCTGAGGCCACCACAGAGTCATAAAAGGTCATCAGCAGTGGGCCCTTCACTCCAAAAGACCTGAGCCTCCGCAGCAGGTCCAGCCTGATCTGCACTGTCTGTAGAGATCATTTGACTCCAGTCCAAATTATTGTTCAGATGAACTCCAAGGTACCTATAGCTCTCCACAGCCTCAGTGTCCAGACCCAGGAGGTTCAGTGGTTGCAGTGGAGGATGTTTGTGCCTGCGGAAGTCTACCACTAGCTACTTGGTTTTGCCAGTGTTCATCTGGAGGGGCCGAGCCACTCCAGGGTCTTCATCTCGATGTCAAAGGCACCAGCCTGTAGCTGTTGAGATCCTTGGGTCGAGGGGTCTTGGCACTGGTACCACACAATAGGTTTTCCAGAGCTGTGGTACTCTTTCCAGCTTCAGGCTTAGGATGAAAATGTTCTCCATCACCCCAGACAGTTGATCTGCAGAAGATATGAGGAATACGTTACAGCTGCAAAGGGAAAGACCAGCTCCATATTAAAGTCCATGTATTTGAATGCAGTGTGAACAGTCCCTGTTGGTGTAATTGTCAGACACACCTCTTCTCAAACAGGCCATCAATATGTAAAGTTATTTACATATTTTACATAACACTTTTGAAGGCTAAATGGCCATTTAGTAAAATTGTAACTAGGAAAAGCAAACTCCATGAAAAAGTTAATGAGAAACAATATTATAAAATATAGAAGAAAGTTTTTGCATAGGCCAGTGGTTCCCAGCTCTTGTCCTGGAACTCCCCACCCCACCATGTGTAGACAAAATGTGTGTTCTTGCATAAGCAGTAAAGTTGCATGTCTGTTCTCTCCTCTTCAGGTCAGTCTTGAGTTTACATTCAGAGTGCAGCGTTTTCCCTGTGTAAGAGCACTGTCTTCTGCACCTCCTCCCCCCTCATCTGACGGGAAGAAATCAACAGATAAGAAGACCAGTGTAAGTTTTCTTGCTTTATATTACATCATTCACTAGGCTACAGTCTTTTTCTGTGGTCACTGCTCTGTTTGGGACAATGTTCCACCCACAGGACTGTCTGATAGGTTACATTTCACAATAAATAGTCTATCAACCCTGAATGCTGCTGTGTTTCAGACAGGCAGATTTGGAGAAGGAGAGTTTTCTGAATTTTTGATTATTCAAACAGTAGCAGGGAGACAGATGCAAGTTCAGAAATAAATCCCTGTGTTTGGCAATATGTTTCGGACTTGTAGGTTCCCATCTTGAGGAAGCTGGTGGCCTAGTGGTTTGGGAATTGCCCCTGTAATCAGAAGGTTGTGGATTTGAATCCCAGGATTGCTAGTGCCACCACTGAGCAAAGTACCATCACTGCATAGTGCTTCATGGGACCTGCATTGGTGGCAGATCGCTGCTTCACTTGGTGAATGGGTTAAATGCAGAGAAAGAATTTCAGACTGTGCTGTGCCACTTTATTTTATATTCTTATTGTCAGTTAGGTTTGCTTCCCAATTGACGAGCCAACTTTCCTTACTTTCTTCCATTGCTAACTGAGTGCTGCACGTTTGCTGCCATCATGTTGCTGGCATCTTAAATGATGGAGGGGTAATAGCATAACATAATGCCATTTAGGGTGGAACCAGAATGTAGAAACCAATTTTATCCTTTTGAATTTTATCATGACTACAGTAACCTTGGTAAAAATAGACTCAGCAAGTTGTATACTAAATCTGTTTAAATGAGAGATTAGTTATGCTGCTTTTCTGATTAATCTCTTAGCTCTGTGGGTTTAAACGAGAACATCTTGCAAGGATTGCTTAAAAGGCTCATTCTCGTGTGTGTGTGTGTGTGTGTGTGTGTGTGTGTGTGTGTGTAAAAAAAGTAAACCCTTATCTTTCTCTTTTAAAGCCAGTGACATGGAAATCTCTAGCTATCACGTTTGCCTTGAGTGGAACTCTTCTTCTGGGTATGAAATACTTCAAAAAAGAGAAGGAGGAAAGTAAGACATTCACTTTGATTTTCCATTCCCTACATAAATGCTGTAAACCACACCTGAAGGACATAAGTGGAATACACTGTAATTTAGTTGTTATTCATGCTTAAAGATGGATGGATAGATACATTACCTGGGGTTGGGTTTATATTGTCATGAATTGCCATCATTTGCAGAATTCAAGAAAAAACTTTCTTATATTTTTGTGCAGTGATGGAGAGGGAGAGGACGAAGTCTTTGGGGAAACCAGCTCTTGGAGGCCCATTCTCGCTTGTTGATCACAACAAAAAGCCTTCAAAAAGTGAAGATTTCCTTGGCCAGTGGGTGCTGATCTATTTTGGATTCACACATTGTCCAGACATCTGTCCTGATGAATTGGAGAAAATGATCCAAGTTGTGGATGAAATTGGTAAAAAAAAAAGTTGGACCTTTGACAGAATAATGAAAGTTTCAACCACAATGAATTCAGCTGATGTACATTGTGATCAGTACTACCTCTCTTACAGACAGGATAAAGACACTTCCAGATTTAACACCAATTTTGATCACAATTGATCCAGAGAGAGATACACCAGAAGCTTTAGCTCCATATGTCAAAGGTACTGAATTCAATTATTTTGAGTTAGATGCAACAGTAACGTTAATTGTTTTCTTTGTTGGTATGTTTTTGTAGATTTATAACCATCATGAACTCATGAAATTGTCTTTTGTTAATCATTTTTTTACTCGTTTCTGCAGAGTTCTCACCAAAGCTGATAGGCCTGACAGGACCAAAAGAACAAATTGAACAGGTCTCCAGAGCCTACAGAGTTTACTATAGTCAGGGTCCAAAAGATGAAGACAACGACTACATTGTGAGTGTTTACATTAGGCACATCACAGTATGTGGTGCTTGAGATATGTTTGTGGGTTTCGAATGTACATAGAGGTGCTTTTATATTTATATAATATAAATATAAATAGCTATTTATATTTATATTTAATGTCAACTACCTTTACAGATGAATGGATCAACAGAAATTGTCTAAAACTGCTTAAAGTTAAAGGTCATTACATTAAAGTACACAGAGCCGCAGAAATGAACATTTTCCTCAATTACAATAATTTATGCAGCACTGAACCCAGATCAAGTTAAGCCTTAAAAGCTGAAGCCTGGAACTCAGGAATTGCTAACTTAGCGAAAGATGATCCTAAATACAGTCAATCAGTAGCGGATGTTTTCTCAGAACCTAACTAATAATTGTTTGTGGAAACCACAGATATCCTCCGCATTTTTTGTGGCAATTGTTTGGGTCATTTTTGTGCTAAATAATGAAGAAAAATATAATATAGAGTGATATATTTAGGATTTACATTATAAAAATTGTTTTTATTAAAACCACATCACAAATTCATGTTTTTTCACTAATTGCAGGTGTACTTGGCAGGGGCGTAGATTTAGGGTGGACAGAGGGGATGTGTCCCCACCAATATCCTCCGACCATTGAAATGTCCCCACCAATAATTTAATCCACTTACATTTCTTTTAATCGTGCTGTCACCATTAACATAGACTCGCAGAAAGGGATAAATCACGTTCTCTCCTTGAGTCCTCCCGCCCCCAAAGCACATATGAACATTTTGATTGGCTGTGCCTTTCCCTGCTATCAATGTGAGAGGCTATGGCTGCGTTCAGATACAAGCAGCACCAAATGGTCATATGCACTTAGGCTTTTCTAGCTGGAAAGGAAGGGGTTAAATGCTTGGGTCCACTGAAATCTCACTTGTTCAAGATAAAATAGCATGTGTAGAACTAGGATCACTTGTTACTTGTTTGGACCAA
>JBBMFX010000026.1:8480898-8499121 GCA_037832545.1 Rhabdalestes septentrionalis
CTTGTTACTTGTTTGGACCAAAGCATTTAACCCATTTGTTTCCAGCTGGAATTTGCCATATATTATAAACCTATGGGTACAGGAGCAAAGTTCCCATATGAATTCATCAGTAAGGAATGCTTTGGTCCAAACAAGTAACAAGTGATCCTAGTTCTACACATGCTATTTTATCTTGAACAAGTGAGATTTCAGTGGACCAGAGCATTTAACCCTTTCCTTCCTAGCTAGAAATGGCCATTTATTGCAAAACAATGCGCATATGAGCAAATGTCCAATATGAATTTGACAGTGAGGAATGTTTTTGTCCAAACAAGTAAGAAGTGATTCTTGCCAAGTAGTTGCCATATATTACAAGCCAATGTGCATATAAGCAAATTTTCCATTTGAATTTGACAGTGAAGAACGTTTTAGTGATCCTAGTTCTACACATAGTATTTTGACTAATAAATGTGATTTCAGTGGACTAAAGCATTTAAGTCACCTGCTTGGAAATTAATTTATGAGCCAAGGTTCCAGTGTTTAAAGTTACAGAATAGTTTAGGATTTTGAATGGAAAGAGATCACTGCCATGTGAACACTAAAAATTTTTTTTATTTCTTTACATGTTTTTTTAAACAGTACATGAAAATAGGCAACATTATTCTGAATGTAAACCTCAGTTAAACCACTGACTGTAGATCAGTCTGAAAATAAAAAAATGACTTCCATGTATTTTCAAGGACAGCATTCCAGGGTCTGTCTTGCAGGGTTTCTCCACTACTGGTGATAGGCATTTACTTTATATTACTTTCTTGAAAATGTTTGTCAGCTCTTCACATTTATAGGCCCCATTTAGGTCACTCAGCTGTTTGTCAGCTGAATCACATGTGTAATTGACCATCAGAATAATCATTTTTGCCCCTTAATACAAAAAGTTAAGATTTTATTTTATGACCAGGTGGGCGCTGATCATCAATTTCTACGACAAATTCTGAAGTCCTAGACTATTGTTTGGGCTAAGTTACCAGATGAAAAGAGATGCCAAAATTAAAAACTTATTATTTAACTAATTGCAGAGGATGTGCTTGCAGAAATCTGCTAATTCAAATCTTGGACAAAGTTCGGTTAGGGTGGGACACCATTCTAAAGAAAAACAGTCTACATTTCCTGCTGGATACTTAAAAATGTGTTTATACTCTATTTTCAGGTTGACCATACCATCATTATGTACTTGGTGGGTCCTGATGGAAAATTTGTGGACTATTATGGACAGAACAAGAAAGCGTCTGAGATCTCCTCCTCCATTGCGTCACACATGAGGAAGAACAAACAGGCCAAGTAGCGTTCTGTCCAGCTGGATTACACCTTAACAGATTAAATGTGCTCCAAGCACATTCCAACAATACCTCTCTTTCACCTTATTTGTCAACAGAATTTTCTTGACTTGATGAAGCATTTTTCACTTCTGAAGTGAAATTGACTATTTATTATGGGACAATCTTTAGTCAGATGGTTGTTCAGCATCTTCTTTTTCTTGCCCCAATGCATCATTGATCACAAACAATCTGGATAAATATGGAAGATTTGCCTTGATCTTCAAAAGATCTTAATAAAAAAGTTCTTAATACAATAAGCTGTCTTGTCTTTTATTGTTGGACTCTGTCGTGTCTTGTGACTTCTGAACCTTTTAAATTAATCTGGGCGCTATAGATTTAAGCAGCTGAGCGCGCTTCAGCTGACGGCAATCAAGTTCTGGCAGAAGATCACTTTTTGGCACAAGACCTGTTGAGCACAACACCAGTCCTTTCGGTTCCCGACTGGCTCTTACTTTATTTTCATCTGTAGCAGTGTTCCCCGGGTAGGCTTTTTTAAAACTCCGCCCAAACCGACCCGTCAGGAGATAGAAACCCCCGCCCAACCCACAAAACTACTCGTAGATAATGACCCAAAACCGGACCCGACCCGAGGGAAAAACAAATAGTTTACAACACGTTTTGATCGATAAGGGAATGTGTTTTGTAACTTAAATGTATTTGCCTGGGACTCCTTTTATTTATGGTAAAAGAGTTGGTGGTGCACTCATCATTTTATGCATTGGAAATGAACAATACATTTTGAGTAAACTATATGAAAATGTGGACATAGGGGAAGGCTATAAGACACAAGATGGACTTCAGTTCAGACCTTCTACTGGGACGAAATGTAATAACTGGACCTCAGTGACTTTTAATTGAATACCCCTGGCCTACATGAATATGCAGACTCTGTGGTCCTTCCAGCCTGTTGGGATGGCTTTTGGAGACATTGACTGCTTTATTTGGTTTCTGTCCCTTCTTGTGATGTCTGAACCTCTTAATCTAGTCTGAGACCGTCCGTCCTCAGATCTGTTTTGCCTCAAGCAGAGGAATGTTCCTTCCTTGTCTTCAGTTGCTGCTGGCGTGACCTTATTGTTTCCTCTAATGGGTCTGAGGCTGTTCTGGGACCAGGTTGCTCGATGGTGGGATGTCTGAATGGATTGGGAGGGGTCCCCATATCAGGAAAGCAGTTGTCATGTTTGCTAAAGACCCAGCTGTCACCAAGGCCAGTGTTTGACATTTTGTGGGCTGTTAAAATAATGCCAATTAGCTGTAGTGTGATGTGGTGCCATGGGTCACGGCTCACCCCATCCCATGCGCCAAACTAAGAAACACAATAACCCTGTTGTCTGTTTGGCATGGGGGTTTAGTAGCGTGCACCCACTGATTCAGATTCATACTTTGTCGCATACACCATCATACAGGGAAACATTATCATGGTAAGGATAAAGTGGAAGTGGATTACCAAAAAGACATACAGGAATGTATTATAAACATTTATGAACTGTATGGAGTGGAGTATTAATATACATATACATTATAGATGTGTAATAACTATGGGGTGGACTATTGATGTGGATATGAATAACATAATATATGAATATAGTATGAATAATCTGGAAAAAAAATGATAATGGATAACACTGTTGTTAATGACCTGGCCGGCGCTGTTCAGGATGAAAAATGTGCTGCGAAGCATTTACACAATTTTGGCTCCTAAGTGAATTTGCCCAGGAACCCAGTGGTTGTCTACAGAAGGTGGAATTTGGACCCATTCGCGGTCCGGTGAGGTCGATGTCTCAAGTTTGTTATGTATAGCAAAACTTTCTTTATCTAAACATTTTGTGACTTCTCCCTTAGAATCCTTTGGAGCAGGGGTCTCAAACTCTGGTTCTGGAGGGCCGCTGTCCAGCACAGTTTGTTGGTTCTCCTCCATAAACATATTCACTAAACCTAACAATTATCTGGTGAGGTGAACCAGGTGTTTCTTAGCAGGGAAATCGAATCACAGTTCGACACCCCTACTTTAGAATAAAGGTTTTCGTTGCTGTCCTCACTGTACATCAATCAGTGAAAATGTGTGAGCAGGAAGATAACAGAATCTATATACACTGCTCAAAAAAGGGAACACAAAAGTAAGACATCCTAGATCTGAATGAATGAAATATTTAAATTAAATACTTTGTTGTTGAATGAGTTGACAGCAAAATCACACAAAATTTATGAATGGAAATCAAATTGAACAACCCATGGAGGTCTGGATTTGGAGTCACACTCAAAATTAAAGTGGAAAACACACTACAGGCTGATCCAACTTTGATGTAATGTCCTTAAAACAAGTCAAAATGAGGCTCAGTAGTGTGTGTGGCCTCCATGTGCCTGTATGACCTCCCTACAACATATGGGCATGCTCCTGATGAGGTGCTGGATTGTTTCCTGATGGATCTCCTCCCAGACCTGGACTACAGTCAGCGGAACTGGCGGGCCAATCCATAGCATCAATACCTTCATCTGGCAAACTTGGTGTATCCTGGCAAATGCCAAACATCCTGCGCAGTGTTGGGCTGTAGGCACAACCCTCACCTGAAGACGTCAGGCCCTTGTACCCCCCTAATGGAGACTGTTTTTGTCAGTTTGAGAAGACACATGCACATTCGTGGCCTGCTGGAGGTCATTGTGCAGGGCTCTGGTAGTGCTCCTTCTGTTCCTCCTTGCACAAAGGCGGAGGTAGCAGTCCTCCTATGGCCTCCTCCACATCTCCTGATGTACTGACCTGTCTCCTGGAAGCATCTCCATGCTCTGGCCACTATGCTGACAGACACAGCAAACCCTCTTGCCACAGCTCTCATTGATGTGCCATCCTGGATGAGCCGCACTACCTGAGTAAACTCACACTAATCTCATGCTACCAATAGAGTGAAAGCACTGCCAGCATTCAGAAATGACCAGAACATCAGCCAGAAAGCATAGGAACTGAAAAGTTGTGAAACTTCATTTAGTTGCGAAAACACCCTAGAAATATATAATTCAGTCACCACTGTGAATGTAACAACTTGAACACAAATGGATATTAATTTCTGGTTTGCCATTAAATCATTCCTAGGTCTGACACACTTCTATATTCCAAAGAGAGAAAACAAGAGCATACATCCAGTACAATAAGGTAAATACTCAACAGGGAAACACAAATAGCTTTCCATGTTATTATTACACAAAGAGATACACAATAGTGTCAAAGCATGCAATGCAAATTCCTGAATCTCGTCATTGGCATCACATGCTTGTGACATACTGGGCACTCGAAAAACATTCCTTGCTAAATTGACAAGAGCATTGGGGGCATATAAATCTATACAGGGGATATAAATCTATGCAGGGGATTTTGCCTGGATTTAGTGGGATTTCTTTCAGATCCATTGTCAGTATTGATATTTATAGGGCTCTATTGCAGTGTTTCCCAACCTCAGTGGATCCTGGAGGCACACTGCCCTGCACAAGCTTTCTTTGCTCCAACACACACAACAACTCAGTGAGGGGTTGGTAATGAGTTGAATAGTTGGATTAAGTATGATGGGGGCATTGAAAAGACTCAAATGTGCAGGGCAGTGAGCGTCCAAGTCCTGAGATGGGAAGCACTGCCCTGTTGGGAGTTTGCAAATGAGACTGACCATTGGGATCATGGTATTGTACGTCAAGAGTTGAACAACATTTAAATCACTTAATCCTCTAATTGACTTAGCCATGTTGTGGTATCTGTAATGCAATCACTATAAAAGAAAACATACTAATATTAGCTTTTCAACAATAGCCTGTTTCTCTTCTGGACTGCATGCTTGCCATTTTGTACTGTATAGATAAGATGGTAAACAATGGCATGTTACTATGCACTTATATTCTACTTATATTCTGCCCAAGCCTGATCTCAGACAGTCACTGGCAGAAATTAAGTGATGCCCACATGCACTTAATCTTCCCTGATCCTACAAAATGAGGCCTGTCGTGTCAGGACCCAGATCCCAATAATCTGCCAATCTTAACCATCATTCATTTTTAATGGGCTGGCTCGGTGATTAGAATAGAAAACCTTTAGAGGTGACATGATACAGCTATAGATAGATATTTCAAAAACAAAATCAACATTGCCCACTGTCCAAAGTGGCTTTGAGGCCATTATAGATCCTGGCCCAAATAGGGCTTAGGTTTAATACAGTAGACCAAAAAAAAGAGATGACCTCTTATAAAAACTGTCAAAGTCTAGTTAGTGTGTCTACAGAGGTTGTGTGAAGCAAGGGTTTCAGTGGACTATCAACCAGTTGCCTATATTCAAATTTTTCCATAAAACAGAAACCTCAGTGGACCTCAAGTCCCTGTAGGCAGATTTTTGTCTTCGCTGGTTGATTGCTATACACCACTAAGGTAAGCTTTATTTCTTCTCAGTTACTGTGCATTTTACATTGTATTGATGTTGTATTGATGAAATGATTGGGATCCTGGTGTCTGATTTAAACATACTCTCATATCACTGTCATGATGTTGTCATTTTGATAGCTGTGTAATAATCAAAGCAAAAAAACGTCTTTTTACATCCCAGCGCTACAAGATGAGTGATACTGAGCTGGATATATTTGGGGTGGCTGCCCCGTACCTGCGCAAGTCAGAGCGAGAAAGGATCGCAGCCCAAAATAAGCCTTTTGATGCCAAAACCTCCTGCTATGTGGATGACCCTAAAGTTGAGTATGTGAGGGGCAAAATCAAAAGCCAGGATGGAACTAAAGTGATTGTGGAGACAGAAGATGGGAGGGTGAGTTAAGATGCTTACTTTACACTCAGGGCCTGTTTTGCTTTGCTACTAAAACTCTTCCATGCTCTTTACACTTCTTTAGTTGAACACACCTCTGTAGCAAAAGCTTTTTACACATCTCATTCCTATTTTGTATTTAAACTAATCTGTATTTGTCTGTTTGAGCTTTGACCTTAAATTATTTCAAAGATTTCAATAAAACCTTTGTAATGTATGATTTCTGCAATGTAAGACTCATTATCAAGTCTTTGTCCCTCAGGTTTTAAGAAGTTAAACAGAGGTGATTGGTATTTAAATTAGAATGTATATGTTTAAGCCATGGGTCTTTAATGCAGTTTTTAAAGGTTCTCAGAAGAAATCAGTGTCATGTATGTGTTTGAGACAGTCCGTCACGGTGAAGCCGGATGATGTGCGTCCCATGAATCCTCCAAAGTTTGACAAGATTGAGGACATGGCCATGCTGACCCACCTGCATGAACCGGCCGTGCTGTTCAACCTGAAGGACCGCTATGAAGCCTGGATGATATATGTATGCAACGACTGAGTCTTTGGTTACTCCAAATAATACACTAGAATTTTAGTAGTATTCACCTTATTTAGAAATGTTCCAGTCTTAAAAGTAATCGATACGTTTAAGTTATTGTACAAGATATTTTAAGATATCCATTGCAAATTGTTCTTAACAATTATACATGGATTATATATGAATCCTTTTTAAAGATCTTTTAAGAAGAATCTTGCCCTTTGCAGACCTACTCTGGGCTGTTTTGTGTGACTGTAAATCCCTACAAGTGGCTCCCAGTCTACAACCCAGAGGTGATAAATGGATACAGGGGGAAAAAACGTCAGGAGGTGCCTCCTCATATTTTCTCCATCTCAGACAATGCGTATCAGTTCATGCTTACAGGTAAGAGTCAGTAGGACATAATGATTTTTCTGTGAAATGTCAAGGATTGTATTTGCATAATTTTTTTCTTCATGACTCTTTTGCAGACCGAGAAAACCAGTCTATTCTAATCACGTATGTATAAGATTACACAGATTAGCATTAGCATTAGCAACATTGACATTTCTTTACAGTGAATTTTTAAAAATGGACTGCTGTTGATTACTAATTGCTAGCGGAGAATCTGGTGCTGGGAAGACTGTTAACACTAAGCGCGTGATCCAGTACTTTGCGACAATTGCATCTATTGGTGACAAAAAAAAAGAGGTGACATCTGGAAAACTGCAGGTAAAAATCCTCACAATTACAGTCAGACAGCTACCAATCAACATACACTCAAACGTTTCCTGATTTTCTTTGCATCATTCAGGGCAACCTGGAAGACCAAATCATCCAGGCTAACCCTCTGCTGGAGGCTTTTGGGAATGCCAAGACTGTGAGGAATGATAATTCCTCCCGCTTTGTGAGTTGATGTGCTAGGAATGCTAAGGCATGTCTAGACACTAAAAAACTGCATGACCTATGATCAAACACACACACACACACACACACACGCACACACACACACACACACACACACACACACACTATAATTGGACAAAAATAATGTGACATCAAACCATTACACCAACAGGGACTTTCATGATATTGCATTCAAATACAAAGAAATTATATGGGGCTGGTCCCAATTTAGCAGTTCTAACAGCTTCCATACTTCTTGGAAGACAGTCTACAATATTTTGGTGTTTCTGTGAGAATTTGTGCCCATTCATTCTGTAGAACAATTATGAGGTAAGGCACTGATGTTGGACGAAAAGGCCTGGCCTCTAAAATCTCCATTCCTGTTCATCATAAAAGTGCTGGATCTGGATATATCATACACATACATACATAGTTTACATATGTATGTGTATGATATATGTCTGTATCTATTTTTTTTTAACACCATTACATATATTAGTGTTATTGTAGTATTGTGTGTGTGTGTGTCTGTGTGTGAGTGTGTGTGCTGCTCCTTGCGGAATGATTATGTTCTCTTGGTCTGATATTTTACTAAAGAGCACTAAGAATATTTTCTTATCACTAATGATTATAGGGTAAATTCATCAGAATCCACTTTGGGACGAAGGGGAAGTTGGCCTCAGCTGATATTGAAACTTGTGAGTTTGCTTTTCTCTTTGAATTCTTGTCTGCCGTGTGTACATGCTGTAATGTTACGGTACGTTCTCCTCAGACCTTCTGGAAAAGTCCAGGGTGACGTTTCAGCTTCCTGCGGAGAGGAGCTACCATGTCTTTTATCAGATTCTGTCCAACAGGAAGCCAGAACTGATTGGTCAGTACCTGTGAACTGCTCAGTTCATACAGTGAGGAACTGACACCATCCTAAAGAATTCTTTTCTGTTTACAGAGATGCTGCTGATCACAACCAATCCATTTGACTACCCTTTCATTAGTCAGGGGGAGATCACAGTGCAAAGCATTAATGACACAGAGGAGCTGATGGCAACCGATGTGAGTTTACACTGACAGTTATTCAGATCAATACAAATTGTGGATGTCACTTTTACAGGCAGAGACACAGTTGCTGTTTGATTCTCTGTGATAAGACAGAGTGCCATTGACATCCTTGGCTTCAACTCCGAAGAGAAATTTGGCATCTACAAGCTGACGGGAGCAGTAATGCATCATGGGAATATGAAATTTAAGCAGAAGCAGCGTGAGGAACAGGCCGAGCCTGATGGCACTGAGGGTGATTTCTTAAAAACGTATATATTTGCAGACTTTGTTAAACATCTGAGACTGTGATTCGCTTAGAAAATAATGATAAATATTTTTTCACAGTGGCTGACAAAGTCGCTTACCTTATGGGCCTAAACTCTGCTGATTTGCTGAAAGCTCTTTGTTACCCCAGAGTGAAAGTCGGAAATGAATATGTCACTAAGGGGCAGACTGTGCAACAGGTAACTGCATTTTTACAGTATGTTATCATAATGCAATATAGTAAAAAATCCATGATAAAAAAGACTATGTTTTATTATAGGTGAATAATTCCATGGGTGCCCTTTCCAAAGCCGTGTATGAGAAGCTGTTCTTCTGGATGGTAACCAGGATCAATCAACAGCTAGACACTAAATTACCCAGGCAACACTTCATTGGGGTGTTAGACATAGCTGGGTTTGAGATATTTGAGGTGAGAATTGGTCTGATTTTTGCATAGTAAGGTCAATATTACTAAAAAACTATTACAAACCTATATAAAACCAAATTGTATATAAATCTCAGATGAACAGCCTGGAGCAGCTCTGCATCAACTTCACCAACGAGAAACTGCAACAGTTTTTCAATCACCACATGTTTGTTCTGGAGCAAGAAGAGTACAAGAAAGAGGGAATTGACTGGGAGTTCATAGACTTTGGAATGGACCTGGCTGCCTGCATTGAGCTTATAGAGAAGGCATGTCATAAATCTTCTTTCTGTGCACCATACAATAGATGCTGTTATTTTGTCCAATAAAAGTAAAAACTTTTTCCTCTCCACAGCCAATGGGCATATTCTCCATCCTTGAGGAGGAGTGTATGTTTCCCAAGGCTACAGACACATCCTTCAAGAACAAGCTTTATGACCAACACCTGGGGAAAAACAGTATATTCCAGAAGCCCAAGCCTACTAAAGGCAGGACTGAGGCCCACTTCTCTTTGGTGCACTATGCTGGCACGGTGGACTACAACATCACTGGCTGGCTGGAGAAGAACAAGGACCCCTTGAATGACACGGTGGTCCAGTTGTACCAGAAAGCAGCCGTAAAACTGCTGTGCAACCTGTTTGCCACCTATGCCTCAGCCGATGGTATGTCTACAGTAGTTCAGAGACAACAATATTTGACGTTTGAATAACGAACATTTATGTATAAATTCTCTCTCTTCAGCTGAAACCGGTGGAAGCAAAAAGGGGGGAAAGAAGAAAGGGTCCTCATTTCAAACAGTCTCAGCACTCTTCAGGGTAAAATATATACATTTTATAATATAAATGTTACAGAAGAAAAGATAATGAATACATTAGAATGATTGCTAATGGTCTTTCTCACAGGAAAATCTCAACAAGTTAATGGCAAACCTTAGGTCCACACATCCTCACTTTGTGCGTTGCATAATTCCAAATGAAACCAAGACCCCAGGTAAAAAAACAAAACATCCTCACTGTCATTATATGAGTGACATATTGGCAGACATTTCATTTATCTCACAAATATGTACATACATATACATACACGTGTGCGCAGCTGAGTGTTGTTCTCCTCAGGGGCTATGGACCATCATCTTGTTCTCCACCAGCTTCGCTGTAATGGTGTCTTGGAGGGTATTAGAATCTGTAGGAAGGGCTTTCCTAGCAGAATCCTATATGGTGACTTTAAACAGAGGTATATTTGTTCACTTCCTAATCAGCCAAATGGTACAAAGCCCTGCATTAAGAGTGTATTGAAAAAATGTGCATGTCTGCGGTTCGTGTTTAATAAAGGTACAGGATCCTGAATGCAAGTGCTATTCCTGAAGGCCAGTTCATTGATAGTAAAAAGGCATCTGAGAAACTGCTCGCATCCATTGATGTGGACCATTCTCAATACAGATTTGGCCACACAAAGGTAATTAGACCTCAGGAGAAACCACACTATGTATCCACCAATGCTGACTCATCCTTTGTGTTTAATACTATTGTGACATCCTAAGTTTGTCTTCTATTGAACCTCAGGTGTTCTTCAAGGCTGGTCTGTTGGGTCTTTTGGAGGAGATGAGAGACGAACGGCTGGCTGTCCTCATGACTCGCATCCAAGCTGTCTCTAGGGGTTATGTTGCCAGACTTGAATTCAAAGAGATGACAAAGAAGAGGTTTGTGTATAATATTAATTAATATGTGGATAATAGAGTGGACCATATGTGATTGTCTTGTAAGATTTCAAATCACTGTTATGCTATTATGCAGGGAGTCCATCTACATAATACAGTACAACATTCGCTCATTTATGAATGTCAAAAACTGGCCATGGATGAGGCTTTTTTTCAAGATGAAGCCCCTCCTGCGCAGTGCAGAGGCAGAGAAAGAGATGCAGACAATGAAAGAGGAGTTTTCTAGAATGAAGGAAGAATATGAGAAATCGGAGGCCAGGAGAAAGGAGTTAGAAGAGAAAATGGTTGCTCTTGTCCAAGAAAAGAATGACCTTTACCTCCAGATTCAAGCTGTATGTAAAAATCTTGGTGTAAAAAAAGGTACAGTAACCATTTTATTACAAACCAAATCTTCACATCGCAGCTCTCGCATTTACAGGAACGTGAGAATCTGTCAGATGCAGAGGAGAGGTATGAAGGGCTGATAAAGAGTAAGATCCACCTAGAGGCCAAAGTGAAAGAGTTCTCTGAAAGGATGGAGGAGGAAGAGGAGATCAATGCAGAGATTACAGCCAGGAAGAGGAAGCTGGAAGATGAATGCTCTGAGCTCAAAAGAGATATCGATGACCTGGAGCTCACCATCACCAAGGTGGAGAAGGAGAAGCATGCCACAGAAAATAAGGTGAGAGTAGAAAAAGCTTTTCCCAAACTCATGCTTTAGCTTTCAGGTCGTCTTTTTCTTTACATGTTGTTTGTAAGACTGTTTAAAACAAACAAATCCAGGTGAAGAACCTTACAGAGGAGCTTAGCACCCTCGAGGAAGCTCTTCTGAAGTCTTCTAAAGAAACTAAAGCTCTCCAGGAAGTTCATCAGCAAACACTAGATGATCTTCAAGCTGAGGAAGACAAAGTCAATGCTGTAACCAAGATTAAACTGAAGCTGGAACAACAAGTAGATGATGTAAGTGCATCTTTCAATAATATTCATATTATATTATGCAACTCACACACACACACACACACACACACACGCACACACACACACACACACACACACACAGATACATATATGTATATATGTAATAAGAGAGCACTGATTTGTAAATCAGCATCTCTACACAATCACCCCTCATTCTGCTTTATGAGGTACTCATTAGTCCTTTATCAAATCTTATTTATTGAGTAAGTGTATAAAAAACACTGCTGTCTCCTCTTTTAGTGTGACCCCTTGGATGGCAAAATACACAAAGAGATTATTCATATTTTATAAACACTGAAGCATATCTCTTATTTTAATATAGAGTCATTTCCTTTACAAATATGCTTTATTTAACAAATTTTTTATTTGGAAATGTGGAGTAATACTGTCAGCAGTTCTTAAAAAATATTCAGTTCAATACCTGCACCTATAAAATATAAAACCTGAGAAACTTTTGCATTTTTTTCCTATTTTTCTGGAGCTGAATAAAATATATAAATATGACAGATAATCATATTAATGGGATATTCATACATATAATAGATAATGGCAACACATTTTAGTATTATACAAAGGGAAGAGGATGTAATCACATAATCACACGCATGTTTTGCAGCTCGAGGGGTCTTTAGAGCATGAGAAGAAGTTGAGGGCAGATCTGGACAGAGCCAAAAGAAAACTGGAGGGGGACTTGAAACTTTCCCTGGAAAATGTAATGGACCTGGAAAATGAGAAGCAACAAATGGAGGAACGACTTAAAAAGTATGTCTCTTTCAAGCTGTTGCTAATTTTGAGATGTAATTCATGTTGTAATGATGTAATCTGCATGTTTTAGAGTGTGTGTTGATTGTGTGGATTTTCCAGGAAAGACTTTGAAATGAGCCACCTGCAAAGTAAAATAGACGATGAGCAAATACTAAGTACACAGCTTCAAAAGAAACTGAAGGAGCTTCAGGTATGTTGGAATGTGATAGTACCAATGTATCTTTTAGGCATAACCTTCTAATGATGTGCATAATCACTGAATGTAGGCTCGCATAGAAGAACTTGAGGAGGAAGCTGAGGCTGAGCGTTCTGCCAGAGCTAAGGTGGAGAAGCAGAGAGCTGATCTCTCCAGAGAACTCGAGGAGATCAGTGAGAGGCTGGAGGAAGCTGGTGGAGCCACTGCAGCTCAGATTGAGATGAACAAGAAAAGAGAGGCAGAATTCCAGAAGCTGCGCCGTGATCTTGAAGAGTCCACTCTGAGGCATGAATCCATTGCGGCCACCCTGCGCAAGAAGCAAGCTGACAGTGTGACTGAACTTGGGGAGCAAATTGACAATCTGCAGAGAGTCAAGCAGAAGCTTGAGAAAGAGAAGAGTGAGCTTAAGATGGAAATAGATGACTTAGCCTGCAATATGGAAAGTGTTCTAAAACTGAAGGTAAGAAATTCTCATTTACTGGCCATTAAAATGAACGATATCTCACGTTCCTTCATGATCTGCTGACTTCTGTCAATACTCCAGGCCTCCTTTGAGAAACAGTGCCGCAGTCTTGAGGACCAAAATCATGAATACAAGACAAAATCAGAGGAGGCCCATAGAGCTCTGAATGACTACATTACCCATAATGCAAGGCTGCAGACAGAAAATGGTTTGATTTCACATCATTTCTAACATCAAATGTTGTGATGACCAACATATCACCGGTACATACTGTTGTAATGTGCTGCTAACAGGCAAAATATGCTTTGAATAGGTGAGCTCACCCGTCATCTTGAAGAAAAAGAAATTAATCTTTCCCAGCTAAACAGAGTGAAATTAATTGGCACTCAGCAGATTGAAGAATTAAAGAGACTGCTGGAAGAGGAAACTAAGGTAAAATTAATCTCTTCCCAAATACAATGGATATCAGTCTAGATTTTCTCAAGCAAGGAGAAAAAAACTTGCGAATTTTTCATAATATTTAGGCCAAGAATGCCCTGGCCCATTCTCTGCAGTCCACTCGTCACGACTGTGACCTTCTAAGGGAGCAGTTTGAGGAGGAGCAGGAGACTAAAGCTGAGCTGCAGCGTGGAATGTCCAAGGCCAACAGTGAAGTGGCTCAGTGGAGAACCAAATATGAGACTGATGCCATCCAGCGCACTGAGGAGCTTGAAGAGGCCAAGTACACCTTTTTTTAAGAACCTTTCACCTCATACAATCATGTTTTGTGACTATAATTATTTGCAGTAATATTTCTTTGAATGTCATCATTAAAGGAAGAGACTTGCTCAGCGCCTTCAGGAATCAGAAGAACAAACAGAAGCTGTAAATTCAAAATGTGCCTCCCTGGAGAAGACCAAACAGAGATTCCAATCGGAAGTCGAGGACCTCATGGTGGAGATAGAGAGGGCCAATGCAGCCAATGCAACACTGGACAAGAAGCAGAGGAACTTTGATAAAGTATGAAGTTTTACCATTTGTTATGGATCTGTTCTGGTTAAGTGTAGATCACGTGTCCTTGGTTAAGTGCCCTGCCATTTATCCATCAGGTTCTCACAGAATGGAAACAGAAATATGAGGAAAGTCAGTCAGAACTTGAGGGGTCCCAAAGGGAATTCAGGTCTCTGAGCACAGAGCTTTTCAAACTCAAAAACTCATATGAAGAAGCTTTGGATCACTTGGAGAACATGAAAAGGGAGAACAAGAACTTTCAACGTATGTGTTGCCTTTCCCTATAAAGAGATTTCACTGGCATTCAGTTTTCTGAGCCTGTGGATGTATAATTCAAAATAAATTGTGTTTTAATTTTTTATTTGTTTTTCAGAGGAAGTCACAGATATCTCTGAACAGCTAGGGCAATCAGCAAAGACCATCCATGAGCTTGAAAAAGCAGTAAAACAAGCGGAGCTGGACAAAATGGATGTTCAGACTGCTCTAGAGGAGGCAGAGGTAATGTTTTGTTTTATTTGTCCAAAGAAATTAAAAGTGAAAATGACTTGTTTTGTTTTCCTAGTCATCTCTTGAGCATGAGGAGGCGAAGATCCTTCACATTCAACTGGAACTGAACCAGGTGAAGTCCGAGGTAGACCGAAAAGTGGCTGAGAAAGACGAAGAGATTGACCAGTTGAAGAGAAACCATCAGAGGACGGTGGACATGCTCCAGAGTGCCCTGGACTCAGAGACCCGCAGCAGGAATGAAGCCATGCGTCTGAAGAAAAAGATGGATGGAGATTTGAACGAGATGGAGATCCAGCTGGGTCATGCCAATCGTCAAGCAGCCGAAGCCAGCAAGCAACTCCGCAATGTGCAGACTCAGCTCAAGGTACACACTGTTCATTTACACTCAAGTAGGAAATGCTGAGAAACCTCTGCACTTCAAGTATCTCTTTTATCTGAATGTTCCAGGACACTCAGGTGCATCTGGACAGTGCTCTCCATGGGCAGGAGGAACTAAGGGAGCAGCTTGCCATGACTGATCGCAGGAACACTTTGCTTACGGCTGAAATTGAGGAGATGAGAGCTGCCCTGGAGCAGTCGGAGAGATGCAGGAAGATGGCAGAGCAGGAACTGGTGGACATGAGTGAGCGGACACAACTTCTTCATGCTCAGGTGGATGTCCAGACTAGAACTTAATTGGGCTTGCGTAAAATGTTTGTTCTAGCCCAACAAAATTGTGTCTGAACCTAACCCAAGTCCAAACACCACTTATTTGTTAAACCGTGAAACCTAATTTATATTGTAAAGAAAAACCCAAGTTCATCCAACCATCCATTTTCTACTCCTTTATCTGGCTCTTGGGGTTGGGGGCAACTGGAGCCTATCCCAGCTGCTATGGGTGAAGGCAGGGTACACCCTGGACAGTCACCAGCACGTTGCAGGGCCACATACAGAGACAGACAACCATTTACACTTACATTCATACCCAGGGGCAATTTTTAGAAAAAAAGTAGCCAGTTGATGTATAAATCATTTAAATTACGTCACTATCCCTGCCTTTTAAGGGGACACAGCCAGATAGACCTGATTATATGTATGAGTGGCTGATGCTGAGAAACTATGCAATAAAAACATTTCCACCTTACACTTTGGTTTTTAAATGAATTCAATCAACTGGTCTCTTAATTACGACAGTAAATGTAATGTGATGCATGTCTTTGATACAGGTAATTACAATATTATAACACTAACATTGTTGAACTATAGACGATGAGTCTCACCAGCACCAAGAAAAAGATGGAGTCAGACATCACGAACTTGCAGGCCGAGGTTGAGGACACTGTTCAGGTGGCAAGGAACGCAGACGAGAAAGCTAAGAAGGCTATTACAGATGTAAGTTGATAACTAGAACTTTTATTAGAATTTTCCTCACATAAGGCTTGAATATATGGACTTCTAATGGTGACTTGTAGGCTGCCATGATGGCGGAGGAGCTGAAGAAGGAGCAGGACACCAGTGCTCATTTAGAGAGAATGAAGAAGAACCTGGAGGCCACAGTCAAAGACTTACAGCAACGTCTGGATGAAGCGGAACAAATTGCGATGAAGGGTGGAAGGAAAGAGCTTCAGAAACTAGAGACTAGAGTAAGAGACTCTAAAATATATGTGTTCCTGTTTTTGTCTTGTTTTGTAGGGGCTAATGGATTCCATTCTGTTACAGGTGAGAGAGCTGGAGAATGAGTTAGAGGCAGAGCAGAAACGCGGGGTGGAATCCATTAAAGGTATAAGAAAATACGAGAGGAAAATCAAAGAACTTACATACCAGGTAGGAGAAAACGTGGTGGTATTGGTATTGCTCCCAGGTGTTAGCTCTTTAAACTGCCCTAAAAAAGCTCTAAAAAATGCCATACATTCAGATTCAGATTCAGAAAAAAACAGTCATTACACTATAATCATGAAATTCTTATTGCTACAATTCACCCCAAAAAATCAGTAAGAAAAGTGAAACTAAATAATAAATAATAAATGGCTCCCCACATCAGTGCCACACTCTCAGAACTACATATTTATGTTGAAATATATAGTAGTTACTAAACTGAAAGTCTGTCCACTGAATATAACATTTGTATTATATTATTATTAGAGATGAAATGATGCTGCATTAGTGTTATTAGTATGTACCAGTGGTACATACAGGATGACGAACAATGGAATAATGTCATCACTCAATACTGCAGGCTGAGGAGGACAAGAAGAATATAACCCGACTGCAAGACCTGGTCAACAAGCTACAGCTTAAAGTAAAGACATACAAACGACAGTGTGAGGAGGCGGTACGTGAGTTATATAACATACACTTTATGGACAAAAGTATTGGGACACATCTGTTTTTCAGGGTTTGGGCTAGGCCCCTTACCTCCAGAGAATCTTAATGCTTCAGCATATCAAGATATTCTGGACAATGCCATGCTTTGTGGACACAGTTTGGAGGAACAACATTCTCTATTCCAGCATGACTGTGCCCCAGTCCTGAAAGCAAGGTTCATTAAGAATTGGACAGAGCCCTGACCAATACATTTGTCCTTACATAAACATAAACAAAAATATGATAAATATAAATATAGTTCAACATAGTTTGTTTAGTCTGTTAATGGTTTGACATCACCCATGCCCCACAAACAGGAGGAACAGATAAGCACCCATATGGCGAAGATCAGGAAGCTGCAGCATGAGTTGGAGGAGGCCGAGGAGAGAGCTGACATCGCAGATTCTCAAGTCAACAAATTAAGAGCGAAGAGTCGAGAGATCGGTGGAAAAGAGTAGCCAAAATGTCAGATTACAGGGGTAGTATTCAGTCAGTGTGAGCTTTCCTTTTAGAAAAATGTTTTTTTTGTAAGTTTGTACTTTTATAATAGTATTCTACAGCCATCACCTACCATTCAATATCATAAATTCATTGCTTTTTTTGCATTTTTTGCATTTTATTTACTGTCTCTCACAGCTCTTAACAGCTAAGCCTTCGTATTTACGAATTGCTGACAATGTTTCTCCTAATTTCCAAAATGATTTTAAAGTAAATGACACAACATCAAAATGAGATATGATGTAGTGTTTGCAGAAATTGACTATTTCAAAGAAATGTAAACTCTTGTTCACTTTTAAACAAAAAGGCAATAATTACCTCTGATGAACTTCTAGTAGTGTTTCGCCTTCCAACTGGTGACACTGCAAGAGGAGAGTGTTGATTACAGCAGGGGTTTTTATATTTTTCTTCATTAAATAAGATGGGATTCAGGTGATCATTAATCAGTACCTCATAAAGTAGAATGAGGTGCTTGTGTAGGAATTTAATAGACACGGGCATCAAATGGGTGACATACTCAA
>JBBMFX010000026.1:8529007-8544265 GCA_037832545.1 Rhabdalestes septentrionalis
GAGGGGAAAGGCTCAACAGAGAAAAGAGTTACAGGGAAGTTGCCTCCTTAAAAAAAAAACCCAACCCCCCCTCCCCCCCCCCCCAAATAACATGAACTTGCTTTCTGGTTGGGCCTTGCCTCATTGTCAAACAACCTGAAAAATGTGTTTTTGTGTGTTATTTGAGCTTAATTATAGTAGTATAAATTAATTGAGATTAATTTATACTAGTGTCATTAAAAATATATATATTGTGGTATTTAATTTAAGTATAACATTTCTCTTCCCATTCGAAGACAAATATCTGTCCTTGTGTTTTACCAAGCTTGCCACTGTGTGGACAGACTTTCCTAAAAGAACATTAGTAAGATAAAATATGTGCTTAGGATGTACAGATTTCAAACATGAACAAAAACTGTTGTGAATGCAGAAGAAAAAAATTGAAACCAAAAGCCAGCCGCTTTGCAGCATTTTAAGACCATTTCATCACAAATGGAATGCTCAGTATCTGTCAGATACTGGATCGCTAGATTTACTATCCTTATATATTAACATTGGTAGAAACTGCTGCTTTACTTGAAGTCATGACCTAAGTGGAAGTGCTAAAACAGGGGAACTGAGGGCTTTTGTGGAAGCTGTTGAGCTGATCTATGACTTCCTTCTCCTTCAGGGATCTTAAACTAAGCAATAGAAGGGAAGCTGTTAGAGTGGTCCCAGAGCAGTGTGAGGAGGAACATTTCTCTAACATCCCGCAACCCCAGAGCTGAACTTCAGACAGGATTTAACTGGGAAAATCTAAGGATTCACAATGTGAGAGTTTGGCTGCCACACGTGTTAATCCCTTGTCTGTAACAGTGAAAGTCATAGGCGCTTGGGATCACATGTATTTGTCCTTCACCCAGTTCAAACCTATGGCTTGTGTTCTCTTCTCTTCTCTTCTCTTCACTTCTCTTCAGCATTCTAACTCAGTTTCTAATACGCTGTCGTGGTCTCCGGTCACTTTACTTTCATTAGCTCTGGGTAAATGTAGTACTATCATGAGTGAAAGTCACATGAAATAAAAATATTATTAATAATCAATGGACAATCATTTTTGAAGGAATATGTGATTCTTTATTCGACATTCATTGCTGTAGCAGGCTGGAGATGTTTCACAAACTGATGGGTTAGCAACTGTGGAGCCGGCTGTTTGGGACTCATGCAGATTAAATGATTTCACACACTGAGCGGATTCGAGATAAAAGATCAGTGATGTTTCAGCACTGAGGACCAAATGGGAAAGAACAGTCTGTCTTTTTCTATTCAGGAACTGAAACGTTTGGGCCACTGCTCCCAATGCACTGGATCCTTTTATAGGAGGATTATTGTTATTATTTAAAGGAGGATTATTTATCAGATTATTTGATGAATGTTACACTTGAAATTAGTCGTAAAATCATTAGTGATAATGAATAAATAAAGAAATTTGAGGAGAATAATTATCGTTTTTCTTTTATTCACATTCACTTTAAAAAGAATGAATGCAGAAATAATACAGAGGGAGGTTCTAATAACAATATTATTGGTGTGCTTCCTTCTGAGGTGCTGAAATTTCTGCACAAAGGCAGCGCATATGCGAGTGTGAGAGAGTCTGTGGGCTGTGAAGTCAGCATGCTGTGAAATGTAACTGGGTTGAAATATACTTGGGAAGGCGCCCATATGCCTGAGTGGGACAGTGTCAGAAACTGCATGAGCAAGTTTGCTTGAGATTATTTAACAACCTGACACTTGAAGCAAGAATGTGATTATTTAGAAACGCTGTTCAGAAAAAGCCAGCTGGTTGATGTGTAAGCTGTCATTACCTGTTAGTTACATTGGCTTTGTGGCTCCAGTGCTAACCTGCAGAAGCAAATTTCAGACACCAAATATATTTTTTAATATCCACTTGTGTCAGTTTGATTTGTCCCAACTCTTAACTGTTTCTCAAAGCCTTAGAGGGAATGTGGAAACAGGAGCTCTGTACTGGTGGATGAGTTCTGCGTGTGCTGATTTGAGGAGGCCGAGGGGAAAGATGCTCACACCAGCAGTGCACCCAAATGACCTGCTGTCTTTCTGCTGAAGCGGCTGAACGAAAGAGAAATACAGTCCAGAATGGCCCCCTTGTGCGTAAAAGAGCTCACCATTGTGCCCCCCTCACAGCGTGTGCCTGGTCTTCAGCTAAACCTTGAGACAGAGAAACAGAAAGAGAGAGCATGAAGGATGGATGTAGAGAGAGAGAGAGGGAGGGGATTGAAGGAGTGCAGAATCTCTTTTATGTCACACATCAAAAGAGGTGGTCCACCCACACCGCAGCGGCTGTGGTGCTGTAGAATGTGTTGTCTGCTTTTTAGCATTCCTTTAACCCCTTAATCCTTCAGAGCTGCAGCACAAATTGACAATTTCTACCTTTTAATCGACTCTTCTGAGGACTTCCTAGTGCTGTTGCTCTATTTATTATGATAAATAAAAAATGATGATCAGATCTGAAAATGTGAAGACATTTGTTGTTTGCAGATTTGCACTTCAAATATTTAATCATTTTACGTATTAGTTTCATAACAGTATTTGAATCATGTATAGTTTGATGTGTAGTACACTTATTATTTAAATGATTAACAGGTTAAATTATAAGTACACCCCTCATTCCCTCTGGTCCCCTTTTGTTCCTCTCCCCTATAGAGCCTCTATGGATGTTTGAGAAGAGAAGTTCAGATTGATCTGAGTTTGAGTGCATTGCAGCTCCCTCACTGACTCTTTCTAGCTGATTTCAGCGCTACCATTCTCTTTTCACCCTGTTTCCATCTCTAATGTCTTTCTCTATTTGCTCTCTGTCTCTTGTCTTTTTATTGTTCCTGCACACTCCCCCTCCCCTGGCTTCCTCTCCCTGTTTGTCTTTTCAGTCTGAGACACTGCTGGAAGCTGTAGATAAGGTGTGAGAAGCCATTTGTATTGTTTTTGACAGGTCATATACTATTAAATGGCTGAATTATTGTTCTGGTCATGCTATGTACCCTGCTCCATTAAATGAAGTAGAATGAAGTATTTCCGTGGCACTTTGCTGCATATGCTCACTTTTCACAATGCAGTACATGGCAGTAGCTCTGGGTTTATGGAGTCTGGGTTTCTAGGTCTCAAGCTGGGAGCTTGGGGCACACACACTCTTAAAACTAAAAGCACCATCAAGGTTTCTTTGGAAAAATGCCACTTTATTCACTTACATAACCTTTCATTGGTTGACGAATTGAAAGTGAGTGCAAAAAACAATCTAAAGTTTAAAGAACCATCCATTCAAGTCAAGGAAGATTTAGGAACCTTTACTTTTAAGTGTGTAGTCTTTGTGTAAGATACATTCTGTTGTTTCTATTAAGCCTAAAGCCTGATTAATACTGATACTGCTCCAGCATGTCGGATCAGTTGGATCACCATTATACGATGTCGTATGGGCGATCCAACCTGGTTGGATCGTCGGTTGGAGTCGAGCTCTATTTTCTAAACATTCGACGGCTGCGCTGGATGCTGGATGTCTGTGATTGGTCAGCCTACGTCAGCCTCGGGGAGTGCACAAAACGATGGCGTAAAATGAGGGACAAATTCTTCAGAGTCACTGCAGGACACAGAGTTAACAGATAAACATTAGAATATTTTGACTCCCAGACATTATCATATCAACACAGAGACACGACCCTGTAGAGACTGGAGCCTGCAATATAGGCTTCTTCTCAGATATGATTTGTCAGACAATCTGCTGGGACATCTGAAATTGGTCATTGTGCTCACATCACATGGTAAAATGATTCATGGGAAGAGTGATTTGATTACTAACACCATTTGTAGCAGAAATTGCTGTTGGCATGTCCAAAAAATATAAAAGAGGTGGTCTTTTGTACTGAACTGTATCAGAAAGTTGACATTTTTATTATAAACATCTATATGCCCTGGCCCTAACCCTAACACTGTAGAACAGATTTCAATCTTATGTACTCCATGGCCAGATTTGGGAACCACTACTCTTTTGGGAATGCAAAAGATGTAAACTAATTCCCTGAAATCACAGATTAGGCAGAATGTTTTTAAACTAGAACTGAGTTTTTGTACCAGCCTGTTTCCAGTTTCTTCAAAGTTTTGTGTTGTGTATCCCAGGAGTCTCCTACAAATCCTACTGAAGAAGTGGAGGTTGATAGTGTTCCTCTTCCTATTGGCTGGAAGTGCTACAGGTCAGCTGAGGGACGCCAGTACTATGTCAACACTAGTAGCAAAGGTAGGCCTACTCTTCTGTTTACTTCCTGGAGATCTTTAGTTAGTTATAATTGGAGATTACAAGTGTTGAAACCTGATATCAAGCAGATTTGTCCTCAAGGGCTACTAAATACAAACATCTAAAAGAAACCACACTGTGTATCAATTATGGTTTTTAATATGTGTTTTATTTCTTATTATTCTATACAAATAACCTACCAACAGCCTGGCAACGACCACTTCATATCACGACCGACTAGCAACCACCTGGAATACCATACAGGCAGAAAATAACCCTTTTATAAAAATAAAAAAATGACAATGTCCAGTTCATTATCAAATTCTGGCAGAATGTGCCCTGGCATAGAGGCCTGTCTTGTTCTTACACCAAAAACATCTTGGTAAAACCAGTTCAGTGGTCAGAAAACGACCATCAACACACTTTCTTACTTTCTCTAACTATATGCCAGCAGGTTGGGCCTACCTGTTAAGGGTTTCAAAAAACTGTACAGTGATTTGGATCTGAGGTGAAGAGCCACATGTAATAAAAACATTGTAGCAAAAAAAAATGATGCAGCTATAAATACTAACACATTGAAATGTGGGAAAGATAGCAAATGTGTTGTAAAACTAGAAACTTTAAAATACCAAGTGCATTAGGTCTTATTTGCTTACCTGACCTTTTAAGATGAGTATTCATCTTCGTTGATTCTACTTACTGTGGCACAAACTGAACAGCAAGTAGCTTATCTCTTATCAGCTGCATTGCTTATGAATCTAGCCCAAAGCTGCTCTCAGCAGGCGAGCAGGGCTCGATAAAGAATGCAAACGTTTGATAAGGGTGCAAGCTTTTTCTTGTATTTTCTTGTGTAACCATAGAAGCCATCTCTGCCTTGCGAATGGCCGCAGGCTGGGAAGCATCATTAGCATTCTCCATCATCTCCACCAGCCATTCATCTGAAGAGGGAGCCACAGAACTGATCTGGAATGGATTAATCTGATTTACACACACATATTAGCCACCCTCTGCACACACACGTACACTGGCTCTATAACCTTTTCATTTTCTCATTTTCCTGATGAACTGCAGCACTCTGTCTGGCCTGCATAATACTGTAACAACTATTTGTTTTCCAGTGAAAGCTAATAGAAGTGCATGTTGAAGGCAGGCCTCTTTAATAGTGATCATTATCAGTAGTTAGGGAATAAAGCCCAGGCATCTCTCCCATGGGGCAGCCTGTGTTTACAGTGTTTGGGATGGAGGCCAGAGAGTGAGGGAGAGAAAAAGAGAGAGGGGGAGGGAGAGCATGATTTGTGATGGAGATGGTCAAACACTATATCATGTAATACCAATACTAGTATCCTGGTACCTGTACTGATAACACTGATCATTTCATCAGGTCATTTTGTGCCGTGCAGTGAATACCTACACTACATGAAATGTAATCTCCTTTTGTTGCTAAAGTAAAAAATATAAGCTGTCATTTAATTTGGAGGCCAAGACATGTAATACAGTATGAGATAGCTCCTAAGTATCCATGGCTTACTTTATAGAATTAACAATACTTTTGAGTGCATGAGGAGAGCAGATAAAGAGTGGATGGGGAATTCCATCATATCTTATACAACTGAGAACTGGAAAAATAAGGTTCATGATTAAAATACACACTAATAAATACACACTAATAAAATGCCACAAAAACAAATCTTTATGGAGTTTTTTGTCAAGAATTGTTTTTTTTGTTTGTTACATATTTGTATGCATCCACCTGCTAAACTGTGATCACAGAAACTCAAACATGTGATGTTTTAGATAAAGAGTTAACTTGGCTGACTATCGATGTTCATTGCAAATATGAAACTTGTTGCTAAAAAGGAAAAATCTATATTTTCATGTGTGCATAGATTATCAAATCATCTAAATTGAAAACATCCAAATTGATATACCCGTCTCTAATGGCTGATCCTGGATCTGAATGCTCCGTTACAATGCTGATTTGGATCGCTTTGTTCGAACCAGCACAACTGATCTAATATCTCTTTTGTGGGAACACGTTCTGGATTGTGCTCGGCTCCAAGCTGGCACACCCTCCACATTTCTGGCATTGGCTTGGCACTGCAGGTCTCCAGTGAATACTGGCTGAACTGTCCACAGGCTATTTTTGTGCACGGCTCTGCCACGTGCTGTTGCTTTTGCTTTGTATACAGTTTCAGTGTTTTCTTTCTTTTTTGTTTTGCAATATTCACAGATTGCTTGTCAGTCCGTATTGTTTTTTGTATATGTGACTAATTGCCGTTTTCCTCTTATATAGGAGAAATTTGATACATGTGGCCTACCAGACTTGATTATGCTGAATTATGTGACTATTTTGATTTGAAGTAAATATAAAGATTTAATACTGATCATTTAAATGCATTTCTTGGAAGATATTCAAGGCAAATAAATGCATAAATTGCCAAATGAAGAAAATATGATCTATTGCTGCCACTTAAAACCATTTAATGAAAATAAGATCTTTCTAATACAGTCTTTTCAGCTGACAGCTGCAACTAGGCCACAATTCTTCATCATCTTACACAGAATAACACAAGTGTGCTCCTTCTAGACACCTAATTCTAAAATAGCATTTACAGGAATGGCTGCCAAAATAGCCACTCAGTATCTGAGATTACTATCTGCAGCAGATGACCAAATAACGCTTACATGGGTACTTTTCTCTGTTTGGGGAAATTGACCCTTCACTTGCTGCCAGGAAAGAGCAATACATTTTGCAAGTGAAAGTGCAAAAAAAGAAAACCCATTGAAAACACAATAAGGTCAACTAAGCAAAAACTCCCAGCTGAGTAAAAAAATATTACCCATAGTTGATTGTTCTCTACTGCAGGCTGCATCTGTTTTAGAGAAGGATAGAGAAGGCTTTGATATAGTTTTTCTGTTGTCATGCAACCGATATTGTAAAGAAACACTGTACACTATATGGCCAAATGTATTGAGATGCCTGACCATTACAACAACAGGAATATTTTAACGAAATTGCATTAAAATACATAGACTTTGATATGGAATTGGTTACCCCTTTGCAGCTATAACAGCTTTCGAACTTTTGGAGCATTTTTGTTTTGTGCCTGTTCATTCTGTAGAGCATTTATGAGGCCTGACACTGATGTTGGACGAGAAGGCCTGACTCGTTCCGTCTCAGTTCCATTTCAGCCCAAGTGGGTTGGACTCTGTGGACTCTGTGTGGGCCGTCAAGTTCTTCCACATTGAACTGATAACCCATGTCTTTATGGAGCTTGCTTTGTGCACTGGGGCACAGTCATGCTGGAATAGAAAAGTTTCTTCCCCAAACTGTGGCCACAAACTTGTAAGCATGATGTTATCCAAAATTTCTTGCTATGTTAGAGCATTAAGCTTCCTCTTAATTGGAAGTAGGAGGCCACCTGAATTCAACAATGAATAGCAGTTTCCCTATACTATGTCCATATAGTGAATACTCAAAATGGCGACAGCAATATAAATAACAATTTAAGTCAAATTTGTGATCTCAACAGGCTTGTTGCTAGGCCTCAGATGGAATAATTGAAATGAAAGTGTCATATGTTCTGTCATATGTGAACACATATGACACATCAGTGTGAACAGCACAAAATGATTCCTCTGTATTTAAACCCATTCACCAAGTGAAGCAGGGAGCAGCCAGGAACACAGCGCCCGGGGAGCAGCGTGTGGGGACAGTACCTTGCTCAGGGTACCACAGGGGTGCTTAGCAGTCTTGGAAATCGAGCCCACACCTTCCTGATTGCAGGGCGCACGCCTAAACCTCCAGGCCAACAGATGCCTGTGTGAGGATATACTGCAGGAAAAAATGAGAAAAAACACTTTTTTGTCAGGTTGCGAAATTGGGGCTGATGGATATTAACATATGATAATATATGAAAACATAACGTTAACTATAATCTAAGTTCTATTTTATATACAGTTTAAGAGTTAATGGTTGATAGTCATTAAGGCTAACAGTCATGGAGCTCATTAGAATTCACAACACATTTTGGAGCATCCTTTAAAATTTCTAGAGCATCCAGATGAGACTTTTTTATTACAGTGGGAGGCTGAATGTCACATGCAAATATCTTCAAAGCAACCAAACTGGTCCTGAGGGATGCTGGAATACCAAATCAGGGTCATGTGCTAACATATGCAGTTCAACTATACATGGACCAGTTTCTTTAAACATATATATAATAAATAAATAATACACATAAAAGAATGACTGTAGATTGGCCTGGTTCATCATAAGATGTCTTCCACTTTAATATGTATTTCAGAGACAACGTGGGAACGGCCATGTACACCCTTCGCCGCTCCGAAGACTTCTCGATCGCACATGAACTCAGGTATCCCCGTGCTCCTACAATTACATTGGTTTGACCCATGGTTCTCCACTCTAACCAGGACTTTGAGTTTAGGGCTTCAGTACTCTAGAGGACATCAGACCTGATTGTTCTGCTGATGACCACATCAGAACAAAACCAATATATCTTTCCCAAGGGAGGCATACAGAAGGGTCCAGTGATTTTGTGTGGCTTGCATCTGCCTTATATGTGCTCTACTCATGCATGTCTGCTATATTTAATTTTTAAATATCTGATATGTTTTAGTAAGCCATTCACTTAATTGGTCTGGGCTTCCAAACAGCATTGTAGCACATAAATAATGCTTATAAAATAGCTCTAACATCACACTGAAGCTTTGCCTACCATGACCTTTATAGTAAAATACTTTAGAAACCAGAAAGAGGTCTTTCCATAAAGTGATGGAATCAAAAACATTTACACACATTTGTCCCTGAACCCAAATGTAGTCAGTGCACCAATATTTCTCACGCAAACCACATGTGTAAATCATCACACATGTGGCTTAAACCATGTTTTATGTAATCTGAAATAAACTTACTCTTGTGTTTCCTGTCACTACATTACATATCCAGTATTAGTATTTTACATTTTAAAAATTAACCATCAAGCATGAATTAACCATCAAGCATGCTGTAATAAAAACGAGAGATTTGCTGTTTTCTATGAGCATATTTCTACTCAGATCAGCATTTCAGCACACATACACTCTACAAAAACAAAATTGCTTCCATGTTGGTTAATAAAACTTGGAGTGCTGTCTAAATAAGTAACAGAGTTCAGTACTAGCTATTTCTGTGATGATACAGGGCAAAATAAGAAAATCAACATTTGAGCCTTGTGTCTGTATTTTTGTTTGATTTCATTGATTTCAGGATGTCGTACCATTTCAGGAAACTCATAAGCACTTCTATTTCAGATTAATCGATTAGTCCATATGCATTGCTATAATGCTGAATAGTGGCTATAAGCTTATTATTAGTGCCATTAACCTTTTAGCTCAAGAATCAAACTAAAGAAGCAAACCTCATTTTTTATTAGAAGCAGATTTTTGGCTGAACCATTGCTTTAGGGTATTGAAAGCCATGACAACAATAGTAGCCACATCTCAAACATCCTGATGTGCAAGCGCTACAGCTTGTCTTATTTTATTCCTTCTCCTGCTACTCTCCTGCCTCCCCATTTCATTGCTATTCCTCTCCTGAAGGCAAGGTTTGTTATCTGGGGCCTGTTAAGCGCTTTCTCCGTGCAGCCCGAGGGGTCACTGCGAATGGCTCACGTGTACTTTCCCCACACGCGCTGGACTAGTGTTGCGGCGAGAGGAAGGATGATGAATGAAAGTCTTTAGGATAGCATGCATCAGTATATACTTTTAAAGAATAGTATTGGAAATTATGAAAAATTCCACATAAATGAAATTGCTGCCCCTTTTTATTACTACGTTACAGAGAGATTAATAAGAAGTAAGTACCGTAAATTCCGGACAATAGAGTGCACCTGATTAAAAGCCACATGCACTCATTTTAGAAAGAAAATGTATTTCGTGCTTGTACATGCCGCACCGGATTTTAAGCCACGTTTGTCTCACGCTATAATATGAGATCTTGCGCCGGGTCTGGTCCCAAGTAGAGTTTAGATTCTCTCTCTGAACCCGAACACGGCCCGAGCCCGACCCGGTCTGCACGTTGGGTCAATATTTCCTGCCACTATCCTTGGGCCGTGCCATGCCGGGCTGAGCTCTGATCAAGTATTAAAACGGGCAGAGTATTTAAAACAATGGTTTCAATCGGGCTCGGGACAAAAATTACAGTTAATGTGTCGGGCCGGGCTGGGACACGAGGTGCTCAGACTCGGGTCGGGTTTAATTTTTTGGTCCTGGTTTAAGCTCTGGTTACGAGGCAATATGTTTTGGGCGCCATTGAAAAAAACATGCATTAGCCGCACCATATTTTAAGCCACACTCCTCAAACTTTGAAAAAAATTAGCGGCTTATAGTCCGGAATTTACGGTAATCAATGATGCTTGAGTAAGTGGTCTAATTTAAATTATTATTAAACATCAGCAGTGACAACAACAATAATAATAATAATTATAATAATAATGATCCCAGAATGCACCAGGTCAGACTGCCATGCTGTGGCAGATACTATGGGACTGCACTCTCAAGTTCTATTATTTTCTCTGAGGTTTCTCTGAATTTTGCTTACGGGCCCTTTGAGTTATTACAGGATAATAATCCTGGCTGAACAGTAATGTGCAGCTGTAATCAAAGCTAAAATAATGAAAATCTCAGTTCTCTGGCAGCCACTCAGGGTTTCATCTAAGTTGCCCAAAATCACTATTTTTGGAGTAAAGTAAATGTTTTCTTTGTGGAGAACTTCGCCCAGCTTCTGCTCTGTGCCCAGCCTCCAGGTCTGAGGATTTGGCCATGACCTCATCATATAGCCACATTGGCTTGCCTACTCCTGTTAATGTCTGGCACAAAGTGGAGAGCCATATTTTAAAATCTTGATTAGCTTCTCTGGTTCTGTATTCTCAGAGGAAAATATTTTAAAGTAAAATTTAAATCTGTTGTTTATCATCTTCTGACTTCATAATTTAGGATTATATATATATATATATGTTTTTTACCTATATCTCTTTCACAGACATAATATTTGCTATGCCAGTACTTACATTTCTAATAAAGAAAGTGTGTATACTCCATGTGTATTTGGGATGAGTTTAAGCAAAAAAGATTTAAGGTAAATACGTTTTGGGGTGTTTTTACAATGATTTTGCTCCCCAGTAGTACCAAAGCCACCTATGGAGGTGCGTGTGGATAGGGTGGTCCCTCTTCTACTCCTATCACTCAGCACAATGTTAGCCAGCATGACCATCTGTTTGCTGACATAACAGGATTGGCAGTCAGCATTCTCCTCCAAGCATGTTATGCTGTCCAGTGATGTTGCAGCTTCACGTGGCTGGAAGGAAGAATGTGATTGCCTTCCCCATTGCAACTTAGGTGGTATTGTGAGATTAAAGGGGTCCTAGCAATGAGTGAAATTGGAAACAACCCAAATAGGTTTTGTTCTTGAAAAAGCTCAATGTAGATTCTTGAAATAGAAATTCATCCTCATTATTGTACAGTTTTCTAAATTATCATGAAATCATCTACAGTCTAATTTATCATTCGATACATTAACATTCTCTACAGCTTCCTACTAGCGTGCATGTATATGAATACAGCCATGGAATTTTCGGGTTATTGCTTTTGTAATTTGTGTGAATGTGTCTGTGTAAAATGTGCATGTCACTATTGTTTTATACACTACTGAACACACTTGGGTCAATATTTCAAACAAAAATTGTAAAATATAAAAAAATAATACATATAAATAATTATACATACATCTGAAATGTTAAACTACACAACACTCTTATGTTGTTTTACAATTGCAACAATTAAAATAGTAATATTAAGCTGCTGGAATACAGCATATAGAAAATATATTTTTTAAAAACACCATTAGACATACAACACATATAGAGCCATTTCTTATTTTTTACACAGCTCACACTACAATAGTTCATAAATAAAATTAACTTGTGCATTTTACAAACACACACATTCATAGCCACAAACTGTACAAAGAGCGAACATAGCTGTATCTTTTTTTCCAGAGCTGTATATACACATTATTTGAAGTACGTTGACTAAATAGAGTACAGGCCAAAAGTTTGGACACACCTTTTCATTCAATGTGTTTTCTTTATTCTCATGACCATTTACATTGGTAGATTCTCATTGAAGTCATCAAAACTATGAATGAACACATGTGGAGTTATGTACTTAACAAAAAAGATGAGATAACTGAAAACATGTATTATATTATGGTTTCTTCAAAATAGCCACCCTTTGCTCTTATTACTGCTTTGCACACAGGTGTTTACTGCTGAACACCTCTGGGAACTCCTTCAATACTGTTGGAAAACCATTACAGGTGACTGCCTCTTGAAGCTCATCGAGAGAATGCCAAGAGTGTGCAAAGCAGTAATCAGAGTAAAGGGTGGCTGTTTTGAAGAAATATGTTTTCAGTTATTTCACCTTTTTTTGTTAAGTACATATCTCCACATGTGTTCATAGTTTTGATGCCTTCAGTGAGAATCTACCAATGTAAATGGTCATGAAAATACAGAAAACAAACTGAAGGGGAAGGTGGTGTGTCCAAACTTTTGGCCTGTACTGTACATGTGATCAGTATGGTATATATCATTGTCTCATTTTTTTTTTATTATTGACACTTTGGCTGGTAGTATATATGGCCAGGAACCAAGTTTGGGTATGGCTTGTGATGTCCTGATGCCAGGGTCATTATTGGACAGCCATGAGGAGGCGACAGGACAGGCTCCTGACTCTCCGACAGCATTGCACACTATCTGTCAGATGGGTGTTTGTTTGTCTCATCCATATTTTATCTTAGTTGTGTCTCAGTCATAGTTTTTTAACCAAGCAGAAAAATCCTGCCAGACCTTCAAACTTTCACTCTATGACACAGTTGTGTTTGTACACAAATAAAGATTTTTAAATGTATATAATTACATTATAATGGTAAAGACCAAAATGTGATCAAGTCTAAACACATCTTACACTGCATGGGTGATGAGAGTGTCTCAATGTGCAGCAGTGGGTTGGTGTAAGTCCTTGTCCTTTCTTGTACTTTCAGTGAAGGGATGCCAGACTCCTGTCCAGCAGCTGGAGAAGGTAGACATGATGCAACGTAAAGCCAGCGTGAACAGCCAGGTACTGTCCTGCTGAGGCAGGTCACAGCTGAGAACTTTAAGAGGATTGATGTGTAAGCCTGTGTGCCATGGCTGCTTAAAGCCTGTAGAACATGTATATACCTTAAGCTCCTGCTTGGCAGACTTATGTGTTGTCTAGTATGGAGCTATACCGTGCTTTTGGTATTTCAAGATGTTAAGAAGCGACACTTAAATCACATCCATTGTGGCACAAACATCTGATCTTCTGCACTTGTGTGATGCTCCATGGCAGGTTCTGCCTAGTCATACCCATCTAAAATAATATGTGTCTTCTTTTTATGCTCACTGCTGGCCTCAATTCAAATGTCAGATCACTAAGTAGTGACTCTCCTCTGCTTAGCTCTCTTAGACTGCGTGTCTGGGCAATAGACAAATGAAGCTTTTGTATGAGCCTATCGTGGCCTGACTATTCAAGACATTTGAAATCTGATTTTTGACATGATTTCTTGGGTTAGGTTGCCTGTAACTTTTTGGTATATCTTTACCCCTGCATTAGTTAAAGTACAATTTCAAATTAATATGGAATAACTGATCATTCGTCTATTATTTTTTTAATGTGTAAATGGATGGGGACCGTCTGTGTGGCACAGTACATTCACAGGTGCTTTTATTAGGAATGTGGTTTGGACAGTCAGGTTTGGACAGTATTTTATCAAGCTATAGTTTGGACACAAGTTTGTCATGTTTGGGCAGAAGTTTATCATGCTAAAGTCAGCTCTGGGTAGAATTTGGTTGAGGTGTTTCTTTGAAGGTTCTAGTTGGGTTTAGGCAGAATTTTGTCAGTCGCTTTTAGGTGGGATTGAGATGAATCACTGCTATTAATAATTTGGTAACTACTAGAAAGATATTATCAATTAGACATACTGTAAGCTGTGGAAGTTGTAAAAAATCTGAGGGCCTGAACTCTGCATCCACATTTTAAAGGGCTAAAGCCACTTGTGTATGTGACGGTAACAGGTAAACCAGTAGCTGATTTCGGGCCAAGTCAAATCCTTGGCAGGCCACGTGACACGCCGAGTGGTAGGACGGAGGTGCTGGCATGCCAGCAAGCAGACAGGCGCAGCCAGGAGGAGAGAAGGCCATATGGGCAGCCTTCTTGCGAACACTAGAACATGGTCAGGGGCTGAGCCAGGGCCAGGCCGGGGAAAGGCAGACTGTAACTGGGCAAGAGGTGCGGGACAGGAGGGGAGAACAGAGGGCTGTGGCATGTCTGGGGTAATGGCAGGAAACAGCAGGGCAGGACAGCACAGGACGGGACAGAGCAGTAGGTTCTGGGCCAGCGCTGCCATGTTCTGGAGAAAGGTGAGAGAAAAGGTTTGTGTGTGTCCTGCCTTTTGCTGATAGTACTTGCACACAAGCTGTAATTTTGATCGTCCGCAGGACACTGTGTGTGTGTGTGTGTGTGTGTGTGTGTGTCTGCTGCATTTTGCTATTCCATGTCTCCATGCTGCGATCTTCTTCAGGAGTGTGTGTGTATGTTTGTGTGCATATGCGTGTGTGTGTGTTTGTGTGTGTATGTGTGTCTATGTTGTGTGTCTGCTACACATGGTCATTAGGAGGGTGTGAGGAGATGCACTTGTTTTGCTTTGCTCAGAGATAAGCATCATGGATGGAAGCTAAAACACTGGGAACAATACATACACACACACACACATGCACACATGCGCTTGAGAATAGAGGTCTGCTGCTCGGTTCATGTGTAAATATAGCACCTGCACACACTCTCAGTTCCACCCCTTCACATTATACACACATACAGGCACACACACACACACACACACACATACGCAAGCACTGGCAGATGCGCAC
>JBBMFX010000026.1:8545587-8570944 GCA_037832545.1 Rhabdalestes septentrionalis
TCCACCCCTTCACATTATACACACATACAGGCACACACACACACACACACACATACGCAAGCACTGGCAGATGCGCACTCTTTTCGCACAGTGAATACAGATACCTTGGAGCATCATGCAGCTTCACAAACAGGTAACCCCACCCCATCCCACCCCCCTCCCAGCTCACGAGCACAAACACACACACACACCTATGAAGGAAGAGTGTTTCCACTGGTCATGTGTGACCGCGTGTCTTGTCTCCAATCCCAATTAGTCTCTGAATGCTTATCTCGGCTATTTCTCCCCTCCTCCCCTCCTACTCAAACACACGCATGCACGCAGCAGGGGAGAGGCGTGGTGCAGTTTGTGTAAATAAAAGCAGTTTTTTCTTCTCTGCCCTCCCACTTTTGCTTTCTAACAGTTGCACATTGCCTAAAAGCATCCCTCTTTCTATTCCTATTCATTTCCTTTTCTGTACTGTACACTCTTGAATTTAAATGTGTCAGGAATTGTTCCAGTGTGATGCCATAGAACCACTATTTTTGGTTTCCTATTAAAAAAAACAGGCAAGTTAATTTTTTGAAGGTAAGTGGTGTGTGGGTTCTTCACCTTTATATGGAACTTTTGCTCTGTTGGAAAGATTTTAAACATTTAAAATGATCCACACATTGTCATTTATAAAAATGCTTCCTAAGGGAACTAAACTTGCTTTTCTCTGGCAACACCTAAAAAACCATTTCTGATTCCTTTATGTGAGCATTCAGAACACTTACTGTTCTGTCATTCTGTCAGACCTTTGTTTCTCTCTCTCTCTCTCTCTCTCTCTCTCTCTCTCTCTCTCTCTCTCTCTCTCTCTACCTTTCTGTCATTCACTCTGCATCATTCTGCTTCCCCATCCATTCCGTTGTCGATTCGTACTCAGCATTCATGACTGTATGTTTTTGTGTTTTGTTGTCACACCTCCACTCTCTCTCTCTCTCTCTCTCTCTCTACGCCTCACTCTCTCTACACCTCACTCTCTCTCTACCTCACTCTCTCTCTCTCTCTCCCTCTCTCTACCTCTCTCTCTATACCTCTCTCTCTCTTCTCTGTAATATTCCCCTTGCTTCTATCACTCTGTCAGACCCTTTGTTTTGTCAGTTGCCCCCCTCCAATGTGTACTCAGCATTCTAAAGTGTAGGCTTATTCATTCATTTATTCATTTACTCACTCACTCACTCACTCCCTCACTCCCTCAGTGTTTCTCTCTTGCAAAGCATTACCACTAACACAACCTCACCACCCACCCTTCACCAAGAGCACTGGCACACCCCCACCCCCTCCACACACACATACACACACTCAGACACAGCACCACTGAGCGCTTCTTGCCACGGCAACGGAGGCAGGCAAGCAGACTGCACGCGGGAGTTGAGCAGTGTGGCAGAAGAGCAGAGAGAGAGAGAGAGAAGAGAAGAGAAGAGAAGAGAAGGAAGGAAGGAAGGAGTGAAGGAAGGGAGGAATTGAGAGATGGAGACAGAGGAAAGCTTTGACACAGAGGGCAGTTTTGATGATGCATCTTGTCTGTCCCCACAGAGCCCTGGCTCACTCTCTCCGGCCCGGAGACAAAACAAGGAGAGGGAAATCAAGGAGACCAAAACCACTGTGAGTAGACATGAGCACTCATGCACCCACACAGGCTTGCATGCACATGTAAATGTTTGTAAACAGCACAGCAGGGACACACTGCACCCCGAGACATGCAAGTAGATTTAGTGCCACTCACTGTCATGACTTAAAGCTTCATCATTTGATACATGATCTTCAGTAACTGAGTCAATAAAAAGGCTAAGTGTCAAGCTGATACAGTTTTCAGACTGGCCAGCAGGGCTTTAAATCAGCCTCCCTCAAGTCTCTCGCAGATGGGAAACATCTGTTCACAGTTCTGTGCCACTGTGCTGTAAAGTAAGAAGGTGAACGTGTGTGTTTCCAAGTGAGAACGCTGTAAAAGATTGTGAAGATTCACCAAGTAGTGCAGGGCATTACATCACTACTGTTTTTGCTTCTGGGTGCACTAAGATGGGTTTACATTAAATGTGGTTGCAGTTGTTTTTTTTTATCTGTTGTTGGAACATGGCTTTGCTGCACTGCTGTTTTGGGTTCTTTGACGCCTCCTCGTGTACAGGTTCCCCCTCCAACAAACAGTTGCAGTTCAGGCTGTGAGGCATTACAAAGCTGCCTCTAGATGCTGTGACAGCACTGGTGAGCATGGAGTCTTTTGAATGGCAACCCAAGCTGTGCAGCGTCAAAAAAGCTCTGTTATCTGACATGGTTGATTCTGACAACATGAGCTTTATTTCTTCTGACACAAACAAACACAGACACACACACATGCACTTCTGGTTTTCAGCATGGCTTTGTGATCATTTTTGATCCCGTGCTTTAAATTTATTCTGTCATTCTGTTGGAGCCACAAAGTGAAATCTACCAAACCCACAGACTGGAGGCTCATGCAGGAGCCATATTGAGGTCCAGCGTGCTGAGAAAGCAGCCATGAGGCAGATCGTGCGTGATGTGCGGATGCGGCTGTGGCATAGGCTGTGAAGTAACATGCCCGCATCCATGCATACGCTTCGTAAAGCACTGTGCAGAAGGTCGAGTGATGCTACCACCCCCACCCTCCCTGGGTGCTGCGGGTCATCCAACTGCCTTCATTAGACACATTTATTTACATCCCAACCTCTCCACATAGTCCTCATGGTTTTCGTTTATATCTAGCTCCTGTTTTCCAGTAAAATTGTGACTTTACCCATGATTCAAAGGCATTTCCACATGAATCAATTATTTTATCAATTTTTTTATCTGTGCCGGAACTAATATTATTAAACAGTTGAGATATAAGTTAGACTGGACCAGTTTACATTTTGTACTATTTTTTAATTATGGTCATTATAATACAGAGACACTATCCTTCTATGATCCTTTTGGAGCAATCTAAATTGACACAACAAAACAGTAGACTGTATCAACTATGGTAAATTACTCTCTGCTTTGTATCTATATGTATTTATTCTGCTACTACAAGAACCAAGTGAGCATCAAAGTTCAGGGGTCAGGATTAGTAATTAGTACTCAGGAGAGAAATATTCAGATTGTTGCACAGTTCCAAAAGTAAGTCAACTGAAATATAACACTGTGCTGATGTCATTTTTAATGGCTGCACTTTAATCATGCATAAGGTTTTATTGTGGTTTCAAGCACCTGCAGTGTTCTGACCATTTATCCAGGGCGGGCATCTTCATAAAAAGACACAGATGACTAATTAGCACCCATGTGGATCTCTTCAGTGTAATTGCACTCTTTTGAATGCTTATGTAGAGGCTATAATTCAGGTTTATACAAGCTGTTATGTAACCTGTGGTGCTGTATTGGCTGAGAAAGAGAGAGACAAACAGAAAGAGGGAGAGAGAAAATGAGAGAGGAATGCCTGAGTGAGAGTGAGTGAGTGAGTGAGTGAGTGAGTGAGTGAGTGAGAGCGAGTGAGTGAGGAATGCCGTTTGGTACCAGAGGGCTGGTCAGGACTTCCAAAATGTAGTTTTGGATGTGGGGAATTCTGTCATGCTCATAGGGCAACAGAACTGTCCATCAAAATCATAGATCCGCCCCCCAGGAGAGAGCGCAGCAGCCCAGGGAAACGGGGGAAGACTTGGCTAGTCCAGTTTCCATGGTGACAAAGGCAATAGAAGTGATTAATGGGTGTTGAAATGAAACACACACACAAAGAGGGATGGAGAGAGAAATATATATGGGGGGTGAAAGAGAGAGAGAGAGAGAGAGAGAGAGAGAGAGAGTCATTCAGTTTTTTAGGTAGATACTGCACTTTGTCAATTTTGGGTTTCTTTGAATGTGCAGGTGTTGACAGATGATGATGGGGTCTGGAAGCATGTGCTGAAATATTGCTTCATATCTGCTCTGAAGAAAATCCTACAGCATTTGCACATCTGGAAATCAACCAATGTTCCCCATATGGTTGGGGATAGAAATTCAACATTCAGATGAATATTCAACATTCAAATGACATTCAAATTCAACATTCAAATGACAACAGTTATTTCATTTGATATGACACAGTACAGTGCAGCCTATTAAAACATGGATCAAATACGTATATCCGTAGTTAAGAGGCAGGAACAGCCATTTCCTTAAAAGGGGTGAGATATTAAGATATAGATAGACAGACAGACAGACAGACAGACAGTCTTTATTGTCAAAATTTGATTTGATACAGGTGCTTTAAATTAACAGTCAAAAAAACACCTAGTGCGTGGTAAAAGAAAATAGAGTGTAAAAAGACATTTTTACAGATTAATGTTGACCTCAAGAGGCAAATATAGGACATGAGATTAAAGGTCAAGGTATTATAGCGGTATCAGTATCATTGTTGTATTATTTAGGATGATTCCTAACTCTAAATCTGTAGTAGTCCTGATTATATCCATTGCGTATCTCCATGGCTGAATGTTGTGGAGTATTTTTAGCTTGGCTCTTAATGCCATTCTCCTTGACAACCAATCTGGATCAATACTGTGGCACAGGACGGGTTAGTGAGGGAACAGCCCCCAGGGTCTGAGCCAGGACCGTCACTTTCTCTTCCTATTGTGTGGTCTTGGTCACAGATTCCATCTGCTGCACAAATTGCTCAAAATGTTCACACTGAATTAGGCTTAATCTCCTTTGGTCTTAAATCATATTTGCCTTTGACCTGTTGCTCAAATTGGGAAGTTAAAGGAACATACCAGCTGAAGGAAGCTGACAAATGTTTGTCTTCTGCATCTGTAGCATGTGATTGATTCTCATGCACAGTAATTTCTACATGGTCCCACGGTGGTGCAGTGGGTAGCACTGTTGCCTCACACCTCCAGGTTCGGGGGGTTAAGTCCAGGTCCGGGTCTTGTGTGTGTGGAGTTTTTCTTGTTCTGGCGTTGGTTTCCTCCAGAGACTCCGTTTACTTCGCTTATGGTGAGTCGGCTCCTATGACCCTAGTATGGATTATGTGGTCACAGAATAAGAATGAATAATTGGTACACTTAGCAAAAGAACCATCAACCCTATAGCTTAAAACAATGCAAGAGGAAGCAATGGCCACGTCCTGATGTTTTCTCTTTAATACTGAACACTCTGACCATACTTGCTGATGATATTGAAGTATTTCTTTAAAGAAAAGTGTGATACAGATTGCAAAAATATTACAATAGGCAGTGTGTGTGATGGCTGACAGGTGGGGTAAAAAGAATTGGTGATGCCATACAATGCTTGGGAAAATTCCATTTTTTTCACAGGGGGGGAAGAAATGTGTGCCTTTACAGAGAAAGCAATTTGTCGCTTAGCAACAGTGGCCAGGCAGTGTAGAGTATAAGCAATGGCTGAGATCTGCAATGTTCGCTGGAGTATGAGGTGTGTGTATCTGTACGATTGTGTGTGAGTGTATGTTTGCCTGCCTGCACATGTGGACTATGCGCTGTACCAAGAGAAATGTGGGCTGGATAAGGGCTCCAGGTTTGTTCATCGGCTCACTCTGTGGTTTTGTGTCCCCGGCGCATGCTACATACTATCATTTTGTCAGTGGTATTTGCTGTTCAGCAAAAAATTGCTCTAATCGCACACTGCCAATGCACCTAAAGAAAAGGCCAGTGGGTTCATGGGCTTGTGCCAGACCCGCACTGCACACAACCGTTCTGCTTACTCAAACACAGAACGCTATCCATTCTTCACATACCTCACTCCCCTACACTCTCACACACACGCGCACACACACACGCACAGCTGCATGGGTCGCCAGTGTTGCAGTTTGCATCTGAACCCCTATTTCAAACACGCCAGTCCCAGTTGTAGGATCCATTTGTGTGACAGCTTTTCAACAGTTGGTCTTCTGCCTGCCTCAGGCATCCATTCAGTCCTGGCAATGCCTCCTCAGTTGGAATATTCAGCCCCCACAGCTTTGTGTTTCTTTTTTGTCCCGCAAGGTACGCACTCAAAAATGAATTTCCCAGCCGAGTAAGCCGTTTAGACCTTTCAGTCGATATAGTGCCACTTGATCCTGGCAGACGACACATTATCCAGCTGTTTCCAGTTTTAAGTGGATCATATATATTTTTCTCCACATTTAATGTTGTTACACTAACCACAATGCAAAAGTAAAAAAAATATTAAGCCCATCTACATGGAATATGCTTATGTCTGGTGGTTGGGGTGTGATTACCATATTGTGCATTCTTGTACAGTTTACCAGTCAAACTCTGTCCCAGGACAATGTTTTGTCCCCAACAGATCTGAGACAGATTCTCCCTTCTCCAAATATTGTCCATATTGGGATTAGAGCTGCATGATCTTTGTGCGCAAACAACATGTGTTTAGTTGCTGTGTAAGTAGCTAGAAACAATATATATATTATAAAACTCCATTATAAAACACAATTTATGGTAAAGCCATCACGGCATTAAATGTATTCAAAAACGTGCTGCGATCACATTTTAGGCATTTTTTCATGCTAGGACAACACTTCACTACCCTATATTAGTCTTCAGCCTGAGACACTGAATTTTACTCCTTTATATTTAAATGATTATATTTTATATTCTCATCATGCAGCCCTGCTCAAGATCTAAGCTGATCTGCTAAAGTGCTGTCTGCTGCTTTTCCCAACATGTTGCATTCCAGGGTTAAGTGAGGGGGGTCCTCTCCTACTGCGGGCAGGACAGTGCTGGTGGTGGATGGGGCAGTGAAGAGATGTGGGGCCATGATGAGACAGACCCTGATAAATGAGCTCATTTTGGGCAGGATAAGAGGCTGAGTTAAACACAGGGAATGATAGATGGAGAGGTGCTGTAATGGAAAATCCAGTGACCATGACAATCAGTATGATCTCCCAGGCAGAAAATGAGCGACGCGACTGGACGCAAGTGTGTAAATCAAACCTGGCACTGTTTGATTAGAGTGCAACCAGGACACATGAGTGTAAGGTCAGCACTGAGAGCATGTGGGTAGGGTCTACATGTGGATACATCTGTCTCATATCCATTTTCATGTGCCATGTGTGTGAGTGCATAAGAGTGTGTTTGTGCAGTATAATTTCATAACCAGTGTCCAGAGAGCAGAAATTATTAACTGGAACAGCTACAATAAATGTTGTGTGTAAGTACTGAGATCCAGCATAGATGAAATGAAAATGAAACTGCAACTCTGAACACTTTAAATTGCAGTGATATTCATTTTAAAAGTCCTCTATCCAATGTTTTTTTAAATTCATTCTTTCCCCTACGATCCACTTGATATATGACCCTTTTCCTATTCCCTCTTCATCTCTTAGAATTAAACAGGCTGGTTTAATTACTGTTACTTAAAATTTTAGACCAAAAAAAATGGACGCAGAGGCTAAGCCCTCAATATTTCAACAACCTGACATGGTCTCTCAGTAGCAATGGCTCAATTGGCCTTCACATTTTGCACTTTTCCTCTGCAAAAATCCATTCCAATCATTACCACTAGGTCGTTTCGATGCAGCGAAACACATTAACATGCTAATTAATGGTTGCAAATCAAAGCCAACTGTGTATCTTAATCATTAACAAATCTTTGCGAAGTGTCATGATTGTGCTGGCGGGTGCAGATGCGACATGCAGAAGTGGCTGTAAGTAGTTTTGTTCAGAGAAATGGGGCAGAACACAGAACTCAGATAAAACCGCAATGTAAGGATGTCTGTACTGTCTCCAAAATTATAGTCAAGTCTGTTACATTCACACTCATAGCATAAGTGAGTGGAGTCTAAGAATCCGCACTGTACGGCCTCGCTCTGATGTTAACGCAGGGTGGACGAAAGCCAGGGATACCAGGTTTTACAGCTTAGAGCTCTGAGAGAGAAAGACACACACAGGACACACACTGACACCGTGTAGACACAACAGAGAATTGACAGTGACATCCAGGTAAGGCCTAAGTAGGAAGCAGGAAATGATGTACAGGTGGGCACAATCAGAGTTAGAAGGATAAACCAACACAGACAACAACAGGGGTACCTGCCCTGGCTCAGTATTCCAGGGACGGGGGGCGTGGCCTGAGAGACATGGCCGTGACATGAAGCTTTGCTTTGTGTTGGGAATTGAAGTTCCGTTTGTTTACAAAGCTGTTTGTGTGTGTGTGTGTGGTAGAAGGAACATCCTGTTTGGCAGTTGCAGGGAGGCAGTGCAGATGGTGAACATTACATAATTGCAGCCCTTGCAGGCTAATTGGAGACGCTGTGGAACCAAGAGTGTAGCCTCTAATAGAGTGCTGGCTTTGTCCATGTGAATACTTGATCATTTTGAGTCTTTTATCTCAATGAGGAGTGATGGCATGGTGTGTTTTGAGCATGTCTTGGCTTTTTCTCTACTCCGGTACAGTAGAAAGCTATTAAATGATTGTTTATAACAAAGGAACAATTTAAAAAACATATTTACCAAAATCATGCCTTTAACACACCAACCAGCTAGTCAGACAAAACAGGTAAAGGTATTGATAAAATTCAAGAATAGCTGCTACTACTACTTTTGCCAAGGTGATGTACTTTGTCCGATTTTTTTGATATGACATACTTGCAGGTACCAAAAGTAAGCTATACAGTATGAGAAATCATGTAATTGAGTTTTCCCAACAACACTATGTACATTAGCCTCCTAAGCTCAGCAGAAACTTAACAGACCCTGATAAAGAACTTTTGGAGTAAGCTGGGAAACTGTAAATGAAATTTTTGGGTTACAGGTGGACAGTCAAATTTGTTTCATGGTCTTTACAACTTCGAAAGTAACAGTGTGATAATCAAAAACGAAATAACGAGCATACGAATTAAATAAATGTAAAATGATGATGACCAATAAAAGTTATGTGAAGTGTAATGTGACTATTGTATCACACATGAACACACCACAGCAGAGTGCCAGTGCCAAGGGGTGGCATTCGAAAACATTGCCCCCCCAGCGAGTCACCAGGGCCCCGCTAGCAGGTCACTCATATGTAGGGGCGGACTGGAAATCTGTGCATTCTGGAAAAATCCAGAATGGCCGCACAGTGCATGGCCATCTGTCCGAGATCATTTGAACCCACAACCTTCTGATCACAGGTAGAATCACCAGACTTCTATTCTCTATGTTTGCCCCAATCTACCCCACCTGTTGAATTTGTTTTACAAGCTTCCTCATCTTCCTCAACAACAGACAGGTATTAAAAAGGTACTGAAATGTCAAACTTAAGTACTTTTACTGTAGTGATCAAGGAAGGAGCAGAAACCTACTTGAGTAAGTTCTTTGACTTATTTGTTGTGTGCTTCTTTGAATGCAGTACCTTTTAAATCTAAGATTAGAGTCCCAGACAGCTGCTTATGTCCTTCCTTTGGGTAGAAGTTGAGAAAAGCAATTTACATTAGTGTCAGGAAATATTCAATTAAGCTCTTTTCTTTAATTAGTTTTCAAATAAATAAAGATGACAAATTGTTCTCTGTATATTTGTCAAATGGGCTGACCAAGGCTCCTGGGCACGGGTGGTGCTTTGCTCTGACTGGATCTTTTAAACTGAATATTTACACATAACTATGCTTTCCTCTAACTAGTGTACAAATGGATGAAAAATGAATGCAGTGAAGTAAAGGTATATTATTATTAATGAACTCAAGTACCATCCTTATAATGCCTGACCATGACTTAATAAGAGGTGGGAACAATTTCATTGTGTTGTTGTCACAACTTATTAACTCATGGTGATGACTTCACTCTCTTGTTCTCAAGTTGTCTAAGCTTCAGCCACACTTTAGGAACCAAAATCCCATGCTGCTGGAAGTTATCTTAAGAAAGAATGGCTTGCATGACAGATATAGATGGATGGATGGATGGATGGATGGACGGGAGAAAGGAAGGAAGAAAAATTAAGGATTGCTTGTGTATACTGGTACCAGTTCATGCATGGTTTCTTTAGGCTTATCATGAATCCATTCAGCTTTTGAATATATGTAACAATTATACGGGTAAATATGTTCATACCAATATACCTCCCACTCTTCTCCTTCTCCCTTTCTCTTTCTCTCCTTTCTCCTTGCATATTCTGGCACTGCTAGGCACTGTATCCTCCAAGCTATATACAAGCCAGCTATATTTTGCTGAAACCCATTTATATCACACTTATAGCTAGACACAAACACTCAGGGTGCTCTGTGTGTTCCACCAACGAAAATAGTTTAACTTAATCTGTCTTCATCATTGCTCAAAAATTTTGGTCACTAGATGTTTTCATTAGAAATACGATTGGATTAGATTTATTTGCACGTATTTGCTCAGTATAGGCAAGTTTCAGTGAATGTTGTGGTTGGAGCTTTGGATCATGCAGCAGTTTCTTTCCAGATGCACTAAGCCCTTCAGGGCAGTTTCAGATGCAAATTGGCTGCCTACTGTCACTGTGTGTAATGTACAAAAGTATAAACATGCAATTGATACATCATGTACATGCCGAAACCTCACTGCACATGACAAATGCAGTACCATGAACACCTGCTTAATGTTTGCTTTAAACATCAGTGGTGATGTTTTAAAAAACTGTTCTTTCATATGCATATGCTGAAAGAAAATATACAGAATAACACTGTTACTAATGTCTAGGTCAGATGCCCGAGAAGACGCAGCATAAACTCTAGCTGGGAAAGGCCAAAATACACACTTAAAATTTAGTTCCCCAATACTGTTTTGGAACTGAATCTATCTCTTCATCTCTGAGCTTGCATTTCTATGTTTCTACTCTTTCAGACAATGTTTTATACCATGCATCTTGCATGTTTAGCGCAGTTATTTATGATTCTGTGCAGTTTTTTTAATAAGCTTCGCAGTAATTTTGGATGCGTTGTCAGCACACACTGGGACTGCATAAATACATTTTGCTCCAAAGTTTCCTTACGCAGGTGCATCTGTCATTGCCTGCCTTTGCCTTGAACACATTCTGTTGTTTTCTTCTCTCTCTACAGATCAACTTTGTCACCTTCCCGCTGCCCCAGTCCACACCTGAGCAGCAACTCCTTAAACCCAATGAGTGGAGCTACTGTGACTACTTCTGGGTGAGAGATGTGTGGGCGGGTGTGTGTGTGTGTGTGTGTGTGACAGCCAGATAATGTGTAATGGTGCATGGAAGGTAAAAGGGTCAGGTGAAAGGCGCTCCATCCATTTTAGCTTTATCCGTTACTCAACACATCCATGCTCTGCACATTACAGAGAATTATTTAAACAAAACCGTGGGTCTTTCTAGTCAGTGACTGTCAGACTGGAGGCCTGCTGAGGGGTACTGTGGAGGGCGGTGGAAAAAGTGGCATGTCTGCTTAGTCATTTTTAATGTAGTTCATTTATTAAATCTGCTTTGGCCAGAAAACTGTCATTTTGAGTCAAATTCGCCGTGAGGAACTTAGGACAACAAACAAAGCTTCTTTGTCGAGGTTTTTTAGTTTAAAAAGGCACAGATTAGAGTCGTACATGTGTCACTCTTCACTTCTTTTGATTAACTGCTGGAGATGTTGTCACTTCTTGATCAAGATTCCTGTCTCCTTTCTTCTATGGTGTTTTCAGCAGAAACTGACTTTACTCAAAATAGTATGTCAGCCAGTATGTCATTAGGGATTCAGCTGTGTGTCTTGCTGCTGCAGCCAAGTTTGCTGGGGATGTGAAGGTGTGTGTGTGTAGCCACTGTAGGCTGACAAGATGATGGCGTTTTTGTGCTGGTTGAGCATTGCTCCTCTCAAGCCAAGTGTGTGAAGACAATGTGACGCCTCTGCTGTGTGTGATGAAGCACGTCAGTGGCTGTCATGGTGGCAGCTGCACAAATGCTCTCAGACACATGCACACATACTCACACATACACACACACACACACACACTGACGCTCATAGTCAAAGCTAAAATGATTTGGTTAGTGTTCTTATATATAACCAATATACAAGAGGTGGACAAACTCTCTCAAGCATCCTGCATGCATAGAACAACTTTGTCATATGGATAAAATGCTAGTGTTGAGATTATGTTGATAAGTATACAGAGCTGAACAGTCTTAATTCCAGTCATAATTCCTAATCCCCATAGTATATTTGAACATTTTAACAAGCCAGACAGGCTTTGAGGTGATTCCGTTACACAAAATTCTCATATGTCTGTCTAGATTGTGACACCTTTAGATTTTAACTGCATAATCCACCTGCATACTTCACTGTAAGGTGTGATTATTTAACGATGAGGAGAGGATTGAAATAAAAACCATCAGACAATTAGTGTAGTGTGTTTAAGAAAAAGCTTATTGGTATCTTTTTAGAGTGCATTTTGTCTGTTTTTCCAACCTATTTTTTTTGCTCCCAAGCGTTTTTTAGGAAGTGATTATTTGTCTTGAAGCTTTATAGAGAAAATGAATGGAATGTTTAGTTATGGATAGTTCGAACCTGTAAACATTATGTGTTACATCCTCTCACTGTTCCACCTGTAGATGGAAATTGATAAAAACAGTCTAGTTTTGAAGTTTTGAAGGAATTTATGTGTACCAATTTGTTTAGCCTACAGTAGTTGAGCTAGGAGTGTTTCATGACAAAAACACAATTGCGTGAATATATGTACTCGGCTTGTTGTTTATGACGTCACAAATACAACATCTGCATATAAATGAAAAAAAATATAAAAAGTGTTTGAGGTGAACAATATGTCGTTTCAAATATTTATAGATATAATACAGGGTAACTGATCAGCAGAGTTCATGTAGATCTGCTTGTCTTAAAGGTATAGTAATAAAACAGCTTGTTTTATATAGGGGTAAAAAGAGGTTGGAAAATATATAGTCACATGCAAGTGAATTTGAGCACAGATGTACGTCGCTCTGGATAAGAGTGTCAGCTAAATGCTATAAATGTAAATAGAATTACCTTTTTGCTTTATTAACACTTATAGCTGCTATAAGTAAAACTAAAGACACTTTACGGCAGTACGATTGTTAGAATCTTAACCCACAGAAGTGCTCTCCTGACCCTTTGATTGGGCAAGATGTTCACACCACAGCAAAAAAAAAGGGCTTAATTTAGAGCATGCACTTCTCTATTTCAAAGGCCACTACTGCCATGATTAACAAAACATATACTGTGTACACACACACCCAGACACCTACCACAACCCACACGCCCCCCCTTCCCCAACACACACACGCACACACACACACACACACACACACACACACACACAGACACACACACGCACACACACACATTCACTCACCATTACTCATAAGATGAACTACTCATTCCCTCTCTTACATGAATCAGGCACATCCACGCATGGCCTCACGCCCCCACACAGCTCCCTCTGATTCATGCAAGCCTGTCCCCGCAGTCATTGACTCACAAACACACACACACCCATACACACCCACACAAACACACAGACTCACAAACAAACACAAACAAACAGACACACACAGGGCTTGCATCCTCATGCTTTTTTCAAATGTGGTGCAGGTGATATTTCTGTTTGTGTGTGTGTGTGTGTGTGTGTGTGTTTGTTGACTGTTGGTCTGTGCTTTTTAGGCCGATAAGAAGGACCCTCAGGGGACCACCACAGTGTCAGGCTTCGAGGTTCTACTGCAGAAGCAGCTGAAGGGCAAGCAGATGCAGAAAGAGATGGCTGAGTTCATCAGAGAAAGGTAGGCCAGCTTTAGAGCCTTGTGGGTCTAGCTGCACAAACATGTCCATAACCATCACCCTTTACATCACTTTTTTCTTATTTTTGTTCTTATTTTTTCTTGTTTTTTGTTATGGCCTAGACGTTTTGATGTTATTGTAACAATGAGCCACATTTCAGGAGATAATTTGGAAGTCTTAAGATACACTTACATTTTAAAAGAAAGAGCTCCAAGAACCCTTATAAGTTGTGAGACTCCAGTAATAAAACAGTTTGCTGATATTTTAAGTCTCTCCCATCTCCTCACATCACGATGTACTCTGACAGAATGCAGCCAGGAGCAGAGATCTGATCATTTTCAGCCCTTCTACCAAACAGCAAGAGCAAGACAGTAGGAAAAGACTGCATGTCTTAGCAATATAGCTTGAAATTTCGATGCAAAATTTTAAACAGTTATTTAAACATCATTCCATAATGTTTTCACTCAATTTTTACTGGAATGAGAACAAAAAACTCTCCTTCTATCCTGAGCCCTGATTAACAAATAAACAATAATTGTGTACTAAAATATGATTGTGGATTTAAGAATTTTTTTTTACTTACTTTCACTTTAAAAAATCAACCAAACATGTCCATTTACTAGGGGTGCCCAAAATCTGCATGCACAATGCTGGTCCAGATACTATAAATAGTTGTTGAAATGCACCTGGTGTCATTTGAAATACATGCATTTATATTACAAACAACTCTTTAAAACTGAAGACAACAATCTACTTATGGTAAATTTTTTAAAACTTGAATGAATGTAGATTGATCACCTACATTATGTATATAGCTTCAATTCTCTACTAATTTCTTCTTTTTGGTTATTTCTGGGCTAATATCACCTATTAAAGGTCATATAAGTGTGAGTATATTATTAGCAGAGACTATGATACAGAATATGTGATGTTACTCACATGATAATGCAAACCACAACAGTATGCACACCAGAAATGCATTCAATTATTGAATATTGTTATAAATATATAGGTGCTCCCCTTATAGTCACACACCAGAGCGCAGTGTGAACTTATTTGTGAAAATTATTTATCTAATAATAATAATAATAATAATAATAATAATAATAATAATAATAATAATAATAATAATAATAATGCAATTAATTTGAAAAGTACCTTTTAGAACACTCAAGGACTCAACAAAAGGATAAAAGAACAATAAAAAAAAATGCAATTACAAGATCACTAAGGATTGAAAATAAAAAAACAAGAAAATTAGGCAAGCATACAAAACTAGAAAGGTTATTAAGTAACACATATAGAAAACATCTAAGGTTTTGTTAAAATGAAATGTTAGACTTTAAAAGTCATATTAAATTTAGTCCATTTAGACAGTGGAAATGAATCAGAGAGCAAAAGCACACTTGAACAGATGTGTTTTGAACCCATTCACCAAGAGAACCAGTGGTCTGCTACCAACTGGGAGCCTCCTGAAGAGCAGTGTGCAAATGTCCAGTTATGGAGCAGCTGGAGCTTTGTGGTTAAGGAGTTAGTCCTGCGATCAGAGGGTTGTGGGTTTGAATCTCAATACTGCTAGTGAAACCTTGGAGGTACCCTCAGAGGGGAGCAAGTTACCGTCCCCACACACTGCTCCCCGGGCGCTGGGTTCATGGCTGCCTGCTGCTTTACTTGGTGAATGGGTTTAAATACAGAGGAAGAATTTTGTACTGTTCACACTGTGTGCTGTGGTATGTCCCTATATGACAAATAGACTTTTAGGTAGGGCACAGTTCCTGTATTCCTGTAGCAAATTGCCTTATGGTATTGCTCAAGTTGTTCAAGGTGTGTTTACCTCTACTTTCACTGAAGCAACAAACCTTTACTTGACTACAGGCCTAAAATACTCAACGAGCCGCTGGTATAAACTCCTATTGCTGGATAAGGCATGTTTTTGAAAACACAGCGCTGATAGAGGTTCCACACTTCTTATTGCTGCACATTATAAGAGTAATCAGTAGGCAGAGTTACATAACAGGCAACCCCTGTTCTGAGGTGAGCTAAGAGGGGCTGACTCATTCCCCAACAGAGTGAGAGCGCCGAGGAAGAAAACTGTATGAGCAAAATAGGTACAAATAATGACACTGAAACAGACTGCTTTGTTTGAGCAGGTAATCGGCTACACAAACTGACATTTAGTTTTCACTTGTGAAAGACAACAATGAAAAATGCCCCCTGCTATGCAAGCTAAAATAATGATTGTATTTTCAGTGCATTTTTGGTTGGATATCTAAGCAGGATTGGGCCTCCACAATGAAACTCGGGAAGAATATTTTTTAAGCTGCATTTTTTAAAGGTCTGTGATATCCTAATGTTGTGTCTGACCTTTTTTTCCCCGCATCCTCTCTTTTGTGTGCTGTAGAATAAAGATTGAAGAGGAGTATGCCAAGAACCTCTCCAAGCTCTCCCAGATCCCACTGGCAGCACAAGAGGAAGGGTATGTAAGAGCCATAGCACCCTATCTGTTTGTGTGTCTATAGCCACTAACACACTCAGTAGAAATGCTAAATTGTGTTTACTATTTTCATTCATTTGTATTCAAATGAAAAATATTCTCTTGTCTTTTGCCTTTCATGTAAACCAATGAATGGTGTGAATTAATGATCCTAACATAGCATGTATCCATGCTCACATGACTTCATTTTTGGTTGTTGATTACAAACTGCGTTTTTATGAATTATTTTCAAACTGGATATTGACTCTAATCTCAAATTTGAAAATCTGTCAAACCTGAAAATAAGTGTAAGTGTAAACCATCCCCCCATGTTTTTACCACCAGTACATGTAAAAGAAAAGTACTGTGTTGAGATCTGGATGTACTGTGCCTTATCTGACTGTGGTGTTCTTCTGACTCTGTTCAGGACTCTTGGAGAGGCTTGGGCACAGCTGAAGAGGAGTCTGGCGGATGAGGCAGAGGTCCATCTTAAATTCTCCTCAAAGGTAGCAGCCATGGAACTATAACGCCTGTCGTTGTTGTTGTTGTTGTTTTGTTGTCAGTTTATTATTTATATCATTTTTCATATGATTCATTTTATTTATATTTATTTATTTATTTAATTTTAAAAAAAATTATTTAAAAAAAATTTCTGCAAAACTGAGAGAAAGGAAAATCTGCCATAGCATATTAGAGTAATATGAGATCATGTTATTAACAAAATAATACTAATACCATTTCACAGTATAACATTTGCCTTTTATGTTCAGTTCAATTACATCAGTTCAGGTCAGTCAGCTTGGATCATGAAAATTAAATACATGACAAAATATTTATATTAACAAAGTATCTAAAAAACGTCACTCACATTGAGATAATAAAAAAATTATTGTACTAATTGGCAGCCTGGCACATCCAAGGGTCCATGTCATTGTGTGTGATACACTCATTAAGACTAGCCCACCAATGAAACTGACCACTTTACTAAATGTTATAGGACAACAGAATTTCTGTCCAATATTTGAGTTTGTGTCTGTGCGAATGGCACAGCTTTAGCTCTGCTCATGTCGGAATTTGATTGAAAATCCTGAAACTGCCCTAAGACTCTGGTATGCAGAGCTTGTAGCTACGTGATGTGTTGAAAAAATTGTATTTAGCATAATAATGCTTGTTTGTTTCTGCACAGAATGCATAGATGAGTATCTGGTGTTAAATAGATATTCAAGTGGTTCACCATATTCTAATAATATTTTAATGATTAAATTGATCAAATTGAATAATGTCACATTTTTTTCGATGCATATTCACATAGGTACTTAAAACTAAATAAGTATTACAAACTCACATTGTTCTAAAATTGTTCTAAAATATAAGGGGAGATTTATTAAAATCTTCCCTTATTCCAAATGTAAACGATGTATATAGATGTGTTTCAAAAATTATGTTTGCTTCTTTAGTTTTGCACTGGATGGTTATGAAGCAAATGTAGTTGCTCATCAAGAAGCATCCTACAAAATACATCAGACACCATGTTATATTTTCACACACATACACACTTAAAAAAGACCCTGGGATGCAGGACTAACACTTACATCCATACTTGCACATCTGTAAAAAACAGTAGGGGTGGTAGTAGCCCCCCAAAAAAAACTTGCCTGTGAACACGATGATCACAAAGTTGCATGTTCAAACCCTCACTTTCTAGCATTGTGTCCTTGATCAAGACCATTAACCCTCTGTTGCTTCAGGGGGATTGTCCCTGTAACTAATGATAGCAACCTTTACCAATAGAAAAGCCTGGAACAGCAAAAAAACATTTGGATGCAGCAGAAACATTTACATGCACACTGATAAACATGCAAAGATGCAGCACATCCACTCATACACACCTACACACATGAAAACACATATCCTCACAATCTGTCAGGTCCACGGCTGACGGCATTGAGGGACAGTTGAGTGGGCAGTAGCTGGAAGCTGCTGAGGCGGTGGGGAGAGTAATGTGTGGAATCCATCTGTCTGCACTGACCGCCCATCTCTGCCTTGCAGCTCCAGAGTGAGGTGGAAAAGCCACTGCTCACTTTCAGAGGGGACAACTTCAAAAAGGACATGAAGAAATATGACCACCACATCGCTGACCTGCGGAAACAACTGGTCAGCCGCTATGCTGCTGTAGAGAAGGTATGACCTGTGCTTGTCCTTTTTTTTAAATCCATCGTTTTACCAGTTTAGAAAGAAATACATAACAATTTTTCACTCTTTGTAAAGTTATTTATGAAAATTGTCCTTAATATTAACATCTAACTGGTGCTCAAGTGCCAACATTTCTCAGTATTGGCAAAATTTCCAAAGTGACAGAAACTTCCTGCAGAAAGACACGTTTTATCTTAACCAAGTGGCCTTAGATCTGCACAAACGTCTTTTAACACTACAAGTCCCGGGATTTTCTAACCCTCCTTTAGCCAAGTGGTTGCTAACAGGCTAACTTTTTGGCTTCAGGGTTCCCACAGGTCAGGGAATTTCTGAATTTCAGTAAAGGCATTTCCAGACAGGGAAAGTCATGGAATTTGATAATTTGGGTGACAAGTCAGGGAATTATCAGGGAATTTTGTTAATAGCATATCGTGCATTAGCCAAAACCTGATGTGTATTTACGTGTCTTTGTTTCCAGTGTTTCTGTTTAGCTCAAAACCTTCTAGAATGCAAAATCTTTGCAAAGTCTGTGTCAGCATCTGTCTTTACACTCACTAACTTACAAAACATGCCAGGCAAGTGTGCACTTCAAGATATTTGGCTTCAAAATGAATAAATTAAGGGCTGATGATGACAGAAGTATGTAAATTGGTCATACTCTAATCCAATGTGGGAAAGCAGGCACTTACGAGTCATGCGACTGGAAAAAAGAAAAATTGTGAAGATGAAGACGCTGAATAGATCCACCTCGTCTCAACTTCCATCACTGCACTTCTCCAGTCGTCCACATCAAGCAACCTTATAGCATAAATAGCTGTTTTGTTCAGAATGGCCCACTTTACCGGCAATTTCTAGATAAAACCTGCATGTCGAGGATGTCAGAGATGGAGAGTTTTGAGGTTTTGGTCCATTCAACAGGCTGAGCTGCCTGTAACAACAATTACATAAATGCAGTTTTGAATTCTATAACACATTTAAATGCCCATTTCTGCTCTGCATCCAAAACTTTATCGGACATTTCTTTATAAGGGTGGTCATGAAAATTCTTTTTCTTGGTCAGGGACAGTCATGGAAAAGTCAGGGAATTTTAAGTATGACTTAGGTTGGAAACCCTGAAATTGAACTCCAAAAAAGTCATGTTCTGATCCAAAAAACTCTTTATGATAGAGAAATTGTGGGAAAGTATTTATTAATTCACAGAAATCAAAACTACAAAGACTTTCTGGAACATCCAATCCAAATTGTGAATATATTCCTTTTCAAACATTTGCAATTTTGCTCAAATTCAAGTGAGCAACCATTAGCTTAACAGGCTGCACTGCTTGCATCACAGCTACCTAGTCTCACTGTATCTGTGCCCAGACTCAATCATCCTCAGCAGATGGTTTGGTGAGGTGCTGGGTTGAACTCATCAGTGAGCCGCCTCACGTGTTGCATTATTATTCTTTCCATGAGATATACTGTTTTGTTCAGATGACAACATGCACCAAATTCAACAGAAGGGAAGAAAATATAATACATTAGAGATATAATAATGATAAGGTAGATTAGATTTATATGTGGGTAATTTGAGGGGTTATAATAATGCCTTGTCTTTGACTTGGGCTAATCTTGTATCTGTAGGCCCGTAAGGCTCTCGCGGACAGGCAGAAGGACTTAGAGGTGAAGACGCAGCAGCTGGAGATCAAACTGAGCAACAAGACAGAGGAGGACATCAAGAAGGCCCGGCGGAAATCAACACAAGCAGGTCAGGGGCCGGTGGTAACTGTGAGTGCTCAAGCTGATTGTTAAGTCCCTATTTAAGAAATGTCATTAGAATCGTTACACAATCAATTATAATCTTTTCTTAAGTTGCTGTTGTTGCTTCCCTTTGTCACTGAATGCAACCCAAGGTGTAGGAGTCTAATTGGTTTCAGGAGTTCTCTGGACTCTGGACAAATATTGCTCATACAGGCTGAAATATTGTGGGTGTTTGAGAGCTTCTTCTCACTCTGTGAACCTGCACTGAGGAGCGGCTGTGTCTGCTAGATACTTCTTTCTCATTAAAATCTCAGGATGGTTGAGCTCGGCTGTGCTAGCTGTCAGAACCAGTCCAGCAGACTGCAGTATGAGAGGGACTCCAGGACGCTCCACTGCACTGTTCAGCTCTGTACAATCACACAACACTCCCAGCGTGCTCTCAAAAACATAAATTATTGTGGCAACCAAATTGAACTGTCAGAAGTTTCTGTTTAGTCGAGTAGGGCACCGTCGGCTTGGTTGTTAAATTTAGAATTAATTCATTTTTTAATCTCTGGAGCACCAGAGATTTTTGTCAAATATTTTTTAAGATGTACGTGAGGTGGATCTCCTTTTATCTGGCTAGCCTGTTAGCATTTAGGTCACTAATGCTATTATTGCACTTTCACTGCAAAACAAGAAGAAACTATACATGCTGAAAAGGTTCATAAATGCCATAGTCGGCTGTTTAAAACCTCTAATGCTGCTGCTTCTGGATAAAAGCATTAGTGGAATGTGTTGGAATCTTTAAACACAATTTTTGGCCTTTTCAGAGGAGCTTGACATTAAAATGTCATACCTTGGTATTAAACATTTAAAAATGAATGCACAAGTCAGTGTTAATTGTTTGAGAATCCTATAAAACCCAAAAAAGTCACCAATCACCAGTATGTTATAAAAGTAAGTCTTTCCCTAGTATTGTAAATATACATTTATCACAAAGCAAGCCTAGTATTTGTTTTGTTTTGTGTGTTTTCTTTTTTTGTTGTTATGCTGCCAGCATATGACATATAGCATCGAAGCCATCTTTGAATTTGAAAATGTGCAACAGGGAAGCCACTATTTCATGGAGTAGAATTAACAGAATTTGTTATCCCTAAATATCTGTTAAAATGAAGCTCCATATTACATCGATATAAGAGCAGTGTAATGCCAATACTGGTATACCAGTATACGGGGGTAGATTGCACTGCACCAAAGGGACAAATATCTAAATGTATTTATTTTTTTATACGTATTTAGTCTTAAGTACTTTGAACTGGAGGCTTCATTCCACCCTCACTTCTCTCATCCTCTCTCACACTATTACCCCATGATAGTTTTGCCTGTGAAATAAGCCCAGCTTCACCCGATGCCCCTTCTTTAAAGTTGGATAAGCAGCTTTTTTCCATGGGCTGTTCTAGTGTGGAGAATAAATTGCCTGCTATTGTTGTGCAGTTCGGCCGGGAAGAGTTTCAGGAGCTGTTTGGGTGAGAAGCGTGACGGGTAGTCCGAGCTCGAGCCCCTGTGCCGGGCCGAAAGTGGTTTGGCCCAGCCCCAGGATCCTGCGTTTAATAGGAGCCAGGTCCCTTTGGCTCCAGAGGGTGCTGGAAAGTGGACGTCCAGTTTGGTGATCTGTGTTTTTACGGTGGGATAATAGACCCAGTGGGGAAGGGCTATTAAAAGCAGTCCAGCATGCTGAGCCTCTGGCCACACCGTGCGGGTTCTTTCAATGCTGGATTTGTCCTGCACTGGCCACTCACTCATCCTCAACGGTGAGAGGAGCTCGACGGCCCACAGGATGCGGTTCACAAAGCCCTAAACTCTGTGACGCATCGTGGGAGAGTATTTTCCCAGACTGGGAGAACATTGAGTCCACTAATCTGAGTGACGCACAGGCAGTGAAGTGGACCAGGCTGGTGCCTGGTTCCTCATGGGGTGACGTGCCTTCTGCAGGACACTAAATGTGTGAATCCGGCTCCTGCCCTACCATAAAGTGTGGAAAGTATTTTAAGCAAAATAGAACCATACCTATGTCTTACGTATACACATATATAGAATGTACACAGAAAACATAACCTGTATTATGTTCTTTATTATACTAAGTTATGATTAATTATTCAGTTTGAATTGGTGTGTCTTGTGAAACACCACAAGTGATCTAATATGAAAGCAAGAAAGTTTATTTCTTTCTTTGACAAGAGTATTTGTCGAAAATCATAAGATCATTATATCTACTGCTGGTCACATTTAGAAATTTTACTTAAAGTTGGTTGCTGCAACAACAAAAAAAGTTGTTATGACTGATGTGTAAATAGTGATTATATTAAATCTTAGAGAAATTGCTTGTTTATATGAAAATTGCTTTTGTATATTAAGAAATTATATTATTGCATACTTCTTGCCCGGAAATTGTTGGATGAGCAATATTTGCTACTTTAGATTTCTTAGAAAAAGCAAAATAACTTGTTCTTTTGTGTTCCTAAATATATTAAACCTACCAAGAAAGTATGTAAATGTGTTTTAAACATGAAATAAGAAAACTATTCTGTTTCATGAGCAATAATAAGACACAAGTACCCCTAAGTCTCTTGGTATCTAAGGATCTATTGCAATTCATATTTTTATTTTAAGTACATACATACATACATACATACATACATACATACATACATACATACATACATACAGACATGCATACATGCAACACAGACTGGTTATATTCATATAACAAAAACATTTTTTGTACAAAAGTCTGCCAAGTAGCTTGTTCTGGTGATATTAAGAAGCAGAGCTATAAAGAGAAAAGATGTACCCAGGTGCCTAGTTTTGTTTTTTGATGGTGGTTTAGCCTAAAAGATTGAAAATGGTCTCTCAGAGGACACTGAATGGCTCATTAGTGATGTGATTTTAAAATTTAATACACTGTTTCGAATGGTAATGTTTTGGATTTTATGCCGCAGTTCTGAAATGATGAAACTCGTAGCGTGTATTGCAGTACACACTGATTATTACAAATCACAAATGTATCCTCTTTTTGAGTCATGAGTGTTTATTTACCACCAACTACTAACAACTCAGTTTCGCAGCTGTGCAATATACATTTTATGTTAGACATATAAATGCATATTTATGGATTATATATGTATAATATTCTGTATTATTTAAAGACAGCTATATGTAATGCTCATGTGGTTTTAACTGGGAAACACTTTAATGGGAATATCCAATCTTATTGAATGTTACTTTGCTGACTCGGTAACCTATTGTGTAGATGCCAAGCTGCAATCCACCATGGCTTTAGAAAAACCTGGTATTTCTCTCTATTTTTCTCTCTCTTTCTCTCCCTCGCTCTCTCGCTCTCTCACTCACACACATGCATGCAGATGCAACCACAGAACCCCCCCAACACCATGCACACACCTATGCACAATACATTGTAAATCAGCAGGAAACATAGTAATATGCTGTCTTCCCTCTGTCAGTTATCACTTTTACCCAAATTACTGAGGAAATTGTCATTAAACCCACTGCCTCATTTCCATATAGATAGAAATGTCACTTGATTTTTGCAGTCTGATATTGTCTTTTTCATCACTTTGCTTTTCATTATGTATTTCCTGTATAGACATCCTTTCTGACCATTCATTTTAGCAATGGCCATACTCTCACTGACCTCACTGAAAATGTGTTTTACACACGGTGAAAGTATTGAATGGGCTTTAACTGCCCCCTGCTGGCTAAAGGAGCTCCATGCCCACAACATGGAACACGAAATGAACAAAGTATTGGGATGCTGACCACTACACCAATAGAGACTTTAATGCTATTGCAGTCAAATGAGTAAAGTTTAATATCGAGTTGGTACCCTTTTACAGCTTGTTGAAAAGCTTCCACTGTTCCTGGAAACCTTTCAGGAAGATTTTGGAGATTCTGTGGGAATTTGTGCCCTTTCATTCTGTGGAAAATTTACAGAATCTAGTATATCTAGTTTATCCCAAAGGTGTTGGATGGAGTTGAGGTCAAGGCTTTGTGTGGGACAGTCAAATTCTTTTGCACCAAACCAAACATGTCTTTATGGAGCTTGCTTTGTGCCCTGGGGCACAGTCATACAGGAACAGGCCCCAAACTGTGTCCACAAAGTTGGAAGCATAACACTGTCCATAATCTCTTGGTTTGCTGAAGCGTTAAGATCGCTCTTCAATGGAAGGAAGGGGCCACCTGAATTCAATAATTAAGAGGTCCCAATACTTTTGTCCGTAAAGTGTATAGATTACTACACCAACATTTATCATCTTTATTTCTGTAGCCCACCTGTTGTTTTTTCACTTCTCTAAACATCTGAATGTGTTATCTCTGCTTTTGCCCAAAAACAGGTGACGACCTAATGCGCTGTGTTGACCTCTACAATCAGGCCCAGTCCAAGTGGTTTGAAGAGATGGTTACTACAAGTTTGGTAATAAAATCTTTCAACACTTGACAGCTTGATAGTTATTCATCTCAACTGCCTTCAAACGTTTCTCAGATGTTTAGTCACTCTCTGTGTACAAAATTGTGTTCAATCGATAAGACTTTGTTATATAAAAAATAAACATTTCTAAATGCTTTTGGAGTTAACAAAAATCTTTATTTATATGGAGGTTCTTTAACCTTTACAGGTGTTCTTTATTCACAAATCAGATCATTATGTTCATTCATTAAGGAACCAATAGTGCTTCTATGGCATGGCAGGAAAAACCCCTTTGTTCTTGCCATTTAATGCCTTTATTTAAAAGAGTGCTCGTTGCTGAGTAACGTTTTACAATGCGATGCCAGTTGTCTTTATATGAGCCGTTTCTTATTCTTATTTTCTGCAGGAGTTGGAAAGGCTTGAGGTGGAAAGGGTAGAGATGATTCAGCAGCACCTTCGTCAGTACACTACTCTACGCCGCGAGACAGACATGTTCAACCAAAGTGTGAGTAGTAGTACCTTCCTAGGGCAATGTGGCTGCAAAAAACAATCATGCCATAATGCATAAAATCACATTGTGTAAATAACCTAGCAAACAGAAACTGATTCAAATGCAGAATTACACACTGTGCATACTGGATTAGGGTAATAAGGATGTAAGATGCTCCAATATGTACAATCCTTATGTGGGACATACATTTTATATTCTAATAAAAGACTTACAGTCATGTGAAAAAATTAGGACACCCTTTGAAAGCATGTGGTTTTTTGTAACATTTTTAATAAATGGTTA
>JBBMFX010000026.1:8655234-8668002 GCA_037832545.1 Rhabdalestes septentrionalis
CAGACACACAGACACACAGACACACAGACACACAGACACACAGACACACAGACACACAGACTTTTTATTGAATTCAGTTGAAGGGCAATCTTAATGCTTCCACATACCAAGACATTTTGAACACCACTGTGGAAGAACCTTTTCTACTCCAGCATGTATGTGCCCCAGTGCACAAAGCAAGGTACATTAAGACAAGAGTTCATTGGGGCAGAACTTGACCGGCCCACACCGGGGCCTTACCTCAACCCCATCCAGCTTTGGGATGAACTGAAACTGAGACAGCGAGCCAGGCCTTCTCATATTTATATATCTCACACACACAAAATGTAATGGTACCTTCACTTCACAAAATCCCTCAGTTTTCAACAGTCTCTAAGCCGTCAACTTCTAAGAGCCTGCTGTTGTTAAATCAGAGATTAGGACAAACGTCTGGTGCAGAATTGAAATGCAGACAGCAATGGCTGTTCGGCTGCATTCAAAGAGCCCATCCTTTAAACCAGACCCCAGAGACCTGTGTCTAAAGGCTAAACATCACTGTGTCAGACACCTGCTACATGGTTTCGCCACTCAAAAAGGCCTTTGCACTATTTGTGTCAGTTATCCTGCAACCCTCTCCAGCCAAAAAGGCACTGGCGGCTGGGCAGGAGCTGATAAGGTCATTCGGGATCATCACAGCCACCGTATTTATAAGAAGCAGGTTGAGCAGCAGACAGGTGGTGCAAAGGAGTACTCCAAAAAGTTTTTTAGGAATCCCCATCTGTAGCATTTGAGACTAGAGAAACCAGTTATTTAAGCCATACAAATGACACAGTTTATGATATAAACTGTCCAAATGGCCACCATGTTTCTATTAGAAATTTGGCTGTCAAAAAAAATGTAACTTCGCCTCAAGTCCAAAACATATGTAGGCTGGAGTACCACAATTTTGTTGCTTACTGTGCTAAAATTGACACTTTTTTAAAGCAGTGACATGAATACAGCTAGCTCACTTTACTTCTGAAGGCCAAGATTCCTTAAAAGGCCCTTTTGGTTGGCATTGGTCCTGGGACACACAAAGCAGGACTCATCAGTTCACAATCAGTTTTACTTTCTGTGAAAATGTTTGCTCACAAACACAGAGCCTACACCTGATGGTCAACAACACACCTGTGTAAAAGAGAGCGACTCCCTGTTGCAGCAGTCTGAAGCTGTAGTGTGCCAAATAAAGAATAGAACCTGAAAGCAGTGTCAAATTCCCTGTGGGTTTAATGATCAGGCTTCCCATTACTTTTGTTCATATAATATAAAACAGCCGACAAGTTTAGCTGCATACGCTGTGCACTCACAAGCCCAAAAAAGTGCAATGAACTTTGAAAATAAAAGGATAAAAAAAAACTTTAAAAAAAACATGGGCTAACACAAAAATCATTGTCGGCATTAAGTAAATAGTGTGATAACGCGTTAACGTGTCCTCACTAATTGTTACTCAGAGTTGCAAAGATTCATGTTTAAGCTAAACCCAGTGTAGGAAAGCGAAAAAAGCCCACTGGCAGCTTGGCACTCAAATTAGTGTGCTGTCAGAGCACCTTCAGGGATTTTGTGCATCCATGTTTATTCGTATCAGTGTTCATCTTGCTGGGAATGCCATACTCATAGTATTTGCCTAAGAATTTGGATATCTGAGTAGCAAAAATTTGAGAGGCATTAACTTCGTTAAATCCATTGACATATTCTCTGTGACCTTATGAGAGTTCAGTTTTCTTGCATTGCTTTCTTAATTGCTTTTTCCTTCTTATTTCATTTCCTTTTTCTTTCATTAGTTAGATTTTTTTTTTGACCGCTGCCAAAATTGTTTCAACTTCTGAGCATAAAAATCCTTAAGTCCATTTTTAATGAGGACATAGCGGATGAAAATACTTACTGGAGAGGGCCTTCTCGTAGTTCTTCCCCATGGCAACGAAGTTCCGCAAGCAGGGGTTGAACTGCTCCATGATTGTCTGGAAAGGGAGAACAGGGAGATTTTGTCAAATCTAGCAGTGCTGGAATTGGCACATATGAAAAATACATGGATTCATTAGCATATGTATGGAGGCTTGTGTGCAAATACACACACACACACACACACACACACACACATAACCCATTTTGCATCTCTTCTATCTCACACATTCCATTAAGGATCTTGACACACAGTTCTATCCTACTGTGCATTGTTACTGTATGTGTCAAGCTATATTGTGTGGGACTGTTACTGAGAGGAGGCAGCCAGCTGCTGATTCTGGGGGCGGAGGCGGGAGACAATGGCAGCTGGCTTTGAACTATTTAGCTTGGAGTCAGGAGGAGTTTGAGAGATAATAACGGAGTGAAACAGAAAGAGGGGTAGAAAGAGTGTCAAGGGTTAATCAGCATGTAGTGGAGGGTGTGAATGGACCAGGTGCCTTCTTTTAACAAAACATGTAAATGTTGATAGTCAATGGCTTAAATAATGGAAAACGAACTGTTGAACACTGATTGCACTGGGTCTTAAAATGCGTTATGAATTAAGATAAATATCTATTCGCCTGCAGACATAATTGCTTGCCATTGCATTACAAAATCAGCGAGAGGAACTAATGTTACCTATGAACTAACTAAACATGCATGCAAACAGGTAACAGGGTGACAGATGACCAGTCTGTGTGTTATTCAGTGATCTATAATAATGCACACAGTGACAGGGTAACAAGCGACAAATCACTCAAACAAACTCTTAGCCCCATTAGTAGACATGGCAATCCAAAGTCTCCAGCCTCTTTTAGGTCTAGGCATCGCATGCCTGTTCGCAAGGGTGTCAAATGAAGAAAATTGAATTGAGTCTTTAATTCACAGGTTACATGGGAATATACTGAGGATGAAATTTTAAATCATGATTAATCACATGCTTTTTCTGCAATTAATCACATTAAATCGCACTGTTATACATAAAATGAAATATTAATTAGTTCATTTAAAATGTACTGTATTGCACACTTATTTTTAATGTTGTAATAAAAAAAAACACTAACTGCAACTGTGTAACTGCTGTTTAAAAGCTCCTTATTGGTTTTAAATATCAACTTAAACAAGAATGTAACCAGATCAAATATAAAAGGAAAGCTTTTTGCCACTGCAGGGCATTCATGTTTTACCTAGCTATGGAAAAACAAGTTACCCTCAGAGTACAGAGAATGGTAAGCAGAACCTTTTCAGCAGTTGCAAAGGGGGACCAACTCCATATGAAAGTCTATGTATGTGAATGCAGTTGCATTGAAATCCCGGTTGGTGTAATGGTCGGGTGTCCCATTACTTTTGTCCATATTATAAGGCCAAAAGTAATGGGACGCCTGACCCCCATGAAAACCAGCCGAGATGCAGAGCTGCGTGCTGCAAGCGCACACGAGCACAAACAAGCAACAAACTTTCAAAATAAAAGGATACAAAACAAGCATGAACGTGTGAAATAATAATTGTCTTTAACATGTCCACCCCTAGAATATACATACATTTATTTTTGCATTCTCATCTGGAGCTAAGGGCCGCATGAGACAATAAGAATTTCCTTAATCGCACCCACAAGAGACAAAACTCAAAGAGAACTGTGAACAGTAGTGTAGTATGGCTGTATTTCTAATGAATTTCACCTTTTTAAAAGTTTTAAATGTTACCTCAGTCAGTCAACATGTTTTGAAAGTTTTAAATGTTACCTTAATCAGCCAAATGTTCCCTCTTTCTCATCCATCGAGGAGAAAAAGACCCAGCGTGTCAGGGTTAGGTCGAGTGCTTGCACTGTTGATGCGGCAGCCTTCGTTTCAATGGACACAAAAATCTAATTTCAGCCCTAATGACCAAATGACTTCTCGTCAATCCAATTTTGAAATGGAACCATATTTCTTCAGCTGCATCTTCACGTTTATTTGTATGACCTTAAGTTTTTGTAAACAAAATTTTATGTTTGAATAGTAAAACAAGTTTCAAAGAAACGTCCATGTGTGCAGCTATTAGATTCCCTTCATCCTATCTCAGATTTCTGACCAGTTGTAGAAGGCACTGCTCTTCATTTGCTGCATGTTAAAAATCAAGCTCCAAAAAAGGCTATTTTGAATTCAGTTTTTTGTAATGCCATGCATTTACATATTATTATCTATTTGGGCAACAGCAGTTTAATTCCACTCATTCGTGCTAAAGTTAAAATGAGTGGTGAGCTCTGTAATGCTTTTTGAATCAGTCAGAATGGAAAAGAACCAGTCAGAATACATCTAATTTACATACATTCCTCATAAAAGCTGCTGTAACAAAAACAGCCTGTTTTATACATATGCATCTGTTTGGGGTTCACATTAGTACATCTTCAGCTTGTATACGTGACCAAAATAAACACTCTCCACTTGTCTGCCGTCCCTAAATCATGCAAGGGACACTCAGTGGAGCAGGCACCTGCCATAACTCTCCCGGGTCTCATTCCCTTCCCCTCCAGGGCTTCCTCCAATTAGAGCAGCCACAGTGCTCCAGGGCCGCGGGGTTAACCAACTTCCAGAGCTGCCGGTACAATGCCACCGACACATTCCCCTCGCTCTGCCTCGCTGCAGCCGCCTCTCTTTGAGCCAAACTTACCACTGATGACTAGATCAATTGCACAACAGTCTTCCAACCACACTAACAACCGAGACGGTCACATCAGAATACAGATATAAAGTCTACTGTCTAGGAATGCAAAATGCAGAATATCAGGGTTGACGCAATAAAGATAACGAACCACTTTGTAGCCAGTGCTGGTCTCAGTAACACAATACAAATATTTTCTTAAGCAATTGTCTGAATACGGTATTCGTAAAAAATACGATATTTGTGCCTTTCCGAATACCGTATTCGGTTTGGCCAACCCCTAGTAGTCAGATAAACATTTACAAATATATCATGAACTCTCTTTATATAAACTATAAAAGACATATTAAAACTATAAAAACACTTAATCTGAACCACCCCATTGCTTCCAGAAGAGAAAGTACTTATTAGAACTGGCTAACATCTCTTAATCAGCCTCTTTATCCAAACACTCAATAATAACTACACATGATCAAATGAAGGTTTAAGAGCAAGATGAGGAAATATAATATAGCCAAACACTCATCATGCTGTGTTTTTTTTTTTACAATACGAGTTATATCACCCAAGTTAATTTTTTTTCAATGAATTAAAGGTCACATGAGGTCATGCCACTGAACGACCTTCACGTGTGTGCTTTAGGTGTGCTGTCCACAATTCACCTATATTTCAACAAAGCATAATTACGATGAGTTAATATTGCACGAGCACAGGATTGATGCATCATGCAACACTAATGATTAACCCCTCCATCTTCCCTCCTGAGCTCACAAGTTCTTTTCTTTTAATGCTCGACCAGATCCAGCAGTGTAAACACATGAGGCTCAACCCATGTCCTCCCCTGCCCTCGGAAAAGGCGAGCAGTGTGACTCACAGGGCTCGAGCAGTGTGGTGATGTCTTCATGCTGAGAGGGAGGCCTGAAAGTCTGGCTGATCGGCAGGAAAGGGACACAGAACGTGCTCATAGGGTTCTAACCGATACAAACATGGTCAACTATACTGATTGAGAAGAAGCTAAATGAATCTGTAACCGATAACATTAACTGATATCGTTTTATTTTGGTAGTTTAATTGCAATGATTTTAGTTACAGTGCTTTACTGATTGAGTGGCAAATGTCATTTAATGATCAATCTGTTAAGCAAATAACAGTTTAACTATTCAGGTCAGTATCTGAACTGGGTATATTTGTTTAGGTATCGTTTCTGTTACTGGCACTAAAATATACACTATATGGACAAAAGTAAGGGTACCTCTTAATGATTTAATTCAGGTCTTCCAGCACAACCTTAATGCTTCAAAATATTTTGAAGAATGCCATGCTTTCAACTTTGCAACCAACTCCATATTAAAGCCTATAAATACGAATACGAAGTCATTAAATTCGCTATGTAATGGTCATGTGTCCCAATATTTTTGTCCAAATAATGTAATATCCATTTTGGCAAAATAGTGTGACAACTGCATGCTGCAGTTTCTGGTGTACATGATCTGGCAGCGGTCCAGGTCATTTTAGCCCAGATTGTTACAGATGGAGCGAAAATTACAGAGACATTTGGAAAGAGGGAAGAGCATTCCATCAGTCAGCAGCATTAGAAAACACAAACACCACAGTCTTGGAGTCTTTTTCATGCAGAGAACCAGGAATCCTTGTAATTAAAAGTAAACAGGCATTTCAGAAGAAAAAGCTACTGTTAGCTTACAACAGGTTTTTAAATCAAACCCCATTAGTATGTTTATGACAAAACGCTTCTTTTGTCCAAATTGGGCATGAAATAAATAAAACGGCATCGAGATCAGGATTTATAAGCCCCTACTGAGTAGTATGTATAGACAAGAGTTCATATTCACAGCACTGCCAGGTGAATCAAGTATCAGTAAAGTGGCCCCTTATAGTCTAGCGTGGACACCACACACAGTGTGAACAACGTGAAATCCTATTTCTGCATTTAACCTCTTCAACATGGGAAGAAGGTGGCTGACCCCAATGAGGGGCAGCCAGGGAGCAGTGTGTGAGGATGGTACCTTGCTCAAGGGTTCCTCAGTGGTGTCACTAGCAGTCAGGGAATTGTCCAGGAATAGTGACACCACTGAGGTATCAATATCTGCAAAAGTAGTCTCAGTGCATCCTTCTGTATTTATAGTGGTGCATCATGAAAAGGTGAGGAAAAGAACATATCCAGGCAAACAATTTCTATACATGCATATAAGCTATACCACTCTTGTACAGAGCAACTAGAAAAGTGCCGTCCAGTTACCAAATCCCAAGTGCTTTAATGTGAGTGTGTGTGCAGCAGTTCAGCTTGTTTGTGAATAATAAAGCACAACTATGACACATTTAGCTTAATCCCCCTCTTGTTAAGCATATAGCAACTCATTAACAGATATTCATTCAAATTTGGCCTGAAGGCTCTTGCTTAACTTTTGATGATGATTGCTGACTGCTGCTACTAATTAACCTTAACATCAGCCAGTCAATATACACCGACCCGGACCTAATCTACAGCATGGAAGATATTGACCATTCGTCAGACACAGGGGTTCTTCGCTATATTATATCAGTGCCTGTATGTGATAACAGTAATCTAACCTATTTTAGTACTTCTTTGGTTGCACAATGCTTGTGTCCCATTACAGCAAAATATTCAGTAGCAAACAAACATGCACTTTTAAACCAATGATGTTACACTATATGCCTGCCTGTCCATTTCAACAACAGGTACTTTGACATTGTGTTCAAATACACTAACATTAGTGTGGTTCTCCCTTTTGCAGCTATAACAGCTTGCGCTCCAATTGGAAAGCTTTCCACAAGATTTTTGAGTGTTTCTGTGGGAATTCATGCCCATTCATTATGTAGAGCATTTATGAGGTCAAGGTCATGAGGCCAGTCAGGTTTGTCCACACAGAACTCATCCAAAAATGTCTTAATGGAGCTTGCTTTCTGCACTGGGACACAGTCATGCTGGAAAAACCTTCTTCCCCAAACTGTGTCCAGAATGGAAGCATGGCGTTATCCAAAATCTCTTGGTCAGCTGAAGCATTGACTAACCTTCACTGGAAGTAACTGGCCCAGCCCAAACCCCTGAATATACAGGGTGTTGCCCAATACAACTGTCTATATGGTATATGTCTCTTGGAGGCATCTGATGAATTATAACTCGCAACATATAAATTGAATTGATCTCTGATTTCCTTCAGGATTCATAACATTTCATTCCATTCATCTATTTCTACAGTAGGGCTATTTTAGAATCTTACACCACACAGCAGGTGAACAGTCTCATCCTAGGTCATCGGCTAATATTCTCATGTTTGAGGTGAAAACTCAAGAGCGCTCCAAACCTGAACGCTATCATCAGTATATGTCAATGGGCTGAAAAATACCAGGTCAAAACCCTTCTCGGATGCGGGGAGCAGAAGACAGATTTGGGCCAGTCGAGTTGGCTGATGTAGGTCAGGTATTAATAGACGACAGACTACTCAACGCTGCGAGTTTATGATAAATATTTCAATGGAGATTTCATTATGAGAGGCATCATCACAAACACCACCGTGCCTGGATGAATTAGTGGAACGCTCTTGGTGCGAGTGAGACAAGCAAGCAGGGTCGTTCCTCACACCTTAACGGAGCACTGGTCCAGGTCACCTTGCCGCGACTGCCAAAGTTTCGGCGCAGCTCGGAAAGTGGGTCTGGCCCTGACGGGGACGAAGATGGAGAGCGCAAAGCAGCCCGGAGTGGCTCAGCAAATCAGTAGGCCCAGGAGAGAATGCGCGAAGGGAGGGTGGGTGATGGAGGACAGACTACTGGGTAAACCAGATACACCATTGAGAGATTTCACTTAAAAGGAATAGTTCAGGGAAGAATCCAATTTTGACATTACCCCAAATGTAGTCAACAGCTTAACACGTGTTTGATACCTCAAGTTTGCTTGTTATTCAAAGCCCTCCAGGCGTTTTGCGTATGCCATTACAAAATGGGCAATTGTAGCCCTTTCTTTCATACAAGCTTTTAAACCTCTTTAAAACGGCAACCGCAGCATCTTCAGCAAGCTATGAAAGACCACTGTCAGCACCCGGGAAGCAACATCAGTGCAAGGAGCTACAGTTCCCTTTGAGAGCCTCCACTGTAACAAATATCCATGAGCTGTATAAACTAGAGCGAGAGTCTTATATGGCACAGCAGATGTAATTAGGTCATAAGCATTGGTGACACACTGGAAACGGTGTACATCCACTGGAATTAGTAACATTTCCATGTACTGATTAAGTAAACTGCATTCATGCTACAGAAGTGTTATGTTCCGAGGAAGCTTGTTTCATTCTCCAATCCCGGTGAACCAAAATTCAGTCTCTTCTTAAATGGAAACAATATTTCTCTCAAATTTGACCCAATAAGGCACATGAGATTTTCTCAATCAATGACCGAAAATAACGTTACCAATCCGACAGCATTTCTTTTTTTTGTTTTACAGATTATTTGACCTTAGTACAGTTCTGCCACCCAGCTATCACTCACTTCTCATAAAAAACATAAAGCCTTCAGTTTCAGTAACAGTATTAAGTTTTTTTTTCCCCCTGACTGCTTGGGTTGTGAATCAATTTAAGCCTCGTTAGACCATTTTCCATTTCCTGGCTTGTTGATCCCTGGTGTTAGATCACGAGTGACAGTTATTTTAATGCAGCAAATCAGAGCATGTCATCTGAAAATAAAGTGTTAAGTGTTTGAGAGGCATGATGGGCCGAATGCATTCTAATGGCACCAAGGACTCGTCCCCTCTCCAGATTCCTGGATTACGTGTTTAAAGGAAACCAGAAAGCTTACCTTAGTACCTAAACTCCTTTTTTTTAGGGTTGTAGAGCAAATTGCTATCAAATGTTAATACTTGTCAAAATATGCTATTATTGCATAGGGCCCTCAGGCTAGATAGAATTCGTATATTAATTTAAAAAAAAAAGGAGCTAAACTTATTTTCAAAGTCTCTCTATTTTTTTTCGGAATCAGAGTTAAAAACACCATCCAAATACCACAAGCTGGGTTCGTTTTTAATGAAGCTTGGAGAGCTCATGGTGGCTTTGTATCTATTCCATGTAAAACCATTAGCTCAGCAAGACAGCACACGAAAGGAAGATAACATGCAGGGCGGAGGAGAGCCAGTCATCACAGACAAGTAGCTTTCTCGCATCCTTCTGGGAAAAAAAAAGAAAGAAAAACTCCAGGGGGTTCCGTAAGCATGCAGGTCGTCTCACACTCCTCTTCATCTCTTAGGTTTTCCTCTAAACGTCCTATAGTGCTGTTCACTTTAAACAAGCTCTATGCTAAGAGTCGTCATTTTAAAATGTGTAAAAGAGAAGAGGAAAGAGAGACAGAGAGAGAGAGAAGGAGAGAGACAGAGATGTGGGAGGTTTACATAACGGAGAGCCGACTCCACCACAGTGCTCCTGTGGCATGCTCATAAAAAACAGAGCCTAGCTGGACTTGGGCTGCAGCTAGAACAGTGAGGGGGCCGCACTCCAACCAGTCTCTCCTGAACACGATGTACAAACACACACTCTCCCGCTCTTCAACCGTGCTTGAACAAATAGCATCAATAACTCGCTCGGAGCAGCTTCGTCAAGTAGATGAGATGATAACACAAGATTATGCTCTACGCTACAAGACAACATTATGAATCAAATGTGCTAGAAGTCATGTTAGGGGAGGTGGCAGGTGGTTTCTTTTTCTTTTTTTTTGGTCACCGTTACTAAATTTATCATCCATCCCAGTCCTCTTGTGCTACATCTGCCAGCCTAATTGCAGGAGCTAATTGGAATCCGAGGCCGACAGGCACTTCGACTGAGCCGGGTTATTCCTGACTCGCTGTATTAAGGGGGCATACACAACACTTCTCCTTCAGTGACACCGCATAACTGCCATCATTAAATGTTAAAATCACAGATAGACATTATGACAGAAACTGATAGATTTGTCTAAAAGAGATTTTCTTATCTTTTTATTGAATAAGTGACTTTTAGGTCTTTTGCTTCTCCTCATTTTTTCCAGTCAAGCCATCATTGAAAGTGCAATAAGTGATTTGTCGTGGGACTAAATAAAAGCATGTTGCCCCCTATATTTCCTGTGGTGTATTACAGTTTGTCAGAATGGCCAATACATGAACATTATAGAACACCATAAAGCAGTATGATGCTGTGTGCAGTATCCTGTTGGGGTAACCTCCAAGTCATGGCATTCATATTGGAAAGAAGGGGAGGAAGAAGGAAAGAAAGAAGGAAAGAAAGAAAGACAGAAATAAAGTAGTAGTAAGCAAATACATGAACAAAGCACATTTCCAGCCACTCCTATTTTTAATCCACATCAAAAAAGAATAAAATATAATAATGTATTTTGTAAATCATACTTCCCTTACACAGTTTACTGTTAGTGCATTAAGCTGTCAGATATTTTGTCCTTTTCACAAAAGACTCAAAACAAATAATGGATAAAAACAATGTGTTTTGTCACCTGTGAAAGACAAAAAGAGCAAACCTATGGGTTGACGGGTAGCTATAACCAAGATCACGGATTATGCTTGTGCAACAATACTCCCAAAAGCAATAAAGCAAGTTTTTATTTCTTATGGATGGCAAGACCAAGAGAGTATATTAATTCTAGAAGAAAGAAGTCATTAAAGTAGCACCAATTATATCAATACATCACTTTTTGAACAAGGCAAGCACAGTAAAAAACAAGCACATGGCAAAAAGTCAGAAAAAAATTTGAGCAGAGAGAGAGATGGAGACAGGCATCTAATTATATCTAGTTAATGTGTTTAGAGCAGGTGTTTTGAATTAGATAATTTTACAGATATATTCATCAAACCCACGAGAAAGCTCTTCTTCCATTTGCTCTGTGCGGAACATTCATTTAGTTCCCACTTAATAAACAACCACCTCCAAGTTACTGGTATTTTGAGGGTCTTCCAAATTCAAAATGTGAAAATCTGCTCATGTGTCCCTGCCAGCTGTTTCATCACTTTACCCAAACGCCTGTAGAGGTACTGGTGTGTGATGGAGGATCTAAAAAAACAAATCATCAATACAGTTGTTCCATTTTTTTTAGCTTATAATTTATACAGGCCATACATTTTGGCCCATCCTCAGAAAAACAAAAACAAAAGAAACAAAACAAAACAAAAACAAACTACACAATATGTAGCTTCTTCAACATTTTAGGAAACATTAGAAACACATAAATGACTCAAATATTCCTGAAAATATGGAATTATTAAGTAAATCTGCAAATTTTAAGAATGGGCCTATACCAAGAGAGCTCAGATACGACACACAGTCATTCGCAGCAGAGTTATTCAGGGGGTCCTCGAGTTATGACAGATCTGTTTCTATGCCAGTGACGTAAGCCAAATTTTGGTGCATGTCAAAAGTCACTTACATCTTCTAGCACAGCTGTAAAATCGTAATCTAGAACATTAAAAAAACAACTAAGCCACAAAAAAAGGAAAAGGACAGAAATATACTTGTACTTGTACAAAATGGCTTAGGTAAGCGTACCGTTACCCTCACTCATATGCCGCATAACTGCATATTCTACATATTCTTCCACTGCACGCAACCAAACATAGTCCATAAACCCACATAGTCCATAAATACGACAGTAACTGCGTATGCTGAAACACTCAAAACGTTGTACATCAAGACCTGAGGAACCTCTGCATTTCTTCATGGACATCAAAGCTTTTCAATGACATGACAGGACAGCATTCTTTCACTAGTTGGAACATTTTGGAAAATATATGTAGACTTGAATTAATATAACCATGATGTAAACATAAATATACTTTGACATGGTGTGCTCACTGTTATGAAAATATATTTTATAGATGTAATTCGTCCATTAAAATGATAATTGGCAAGGAGTAACAAATCATCCTTCATGCCTGTAGTGCCTTGCAGTGTCTACTCAAACCCTGAGGTATTTGTTACCACCCATCAAAGTATCAACACAGGCCTCACCCTCTTGCCCCTCAGGCTGACGACAGTTAGAAACAGAGGGGTTGTTGAGTTTTGCACATTTTACATAGCCGCAAGGAGCAAGGAAACATTGATGGCAACATCTCACACAATTTTTTACCCAACAATCCCCCGCCCCAATGCAATCCGAAATTCTTCTATG
>JBBMFX010000026.1:8668102-8691959 GCA_037832545.1 Rhabdalestes septentrionalis
AAAGCAGCGACGCGCTTCAGGCCAAAGTGCTTTAGATAACTTTGGCTAGCTATTTGTTCTGGATTATATCTTAGTCCCCCCGCTAAAATGTTTCCTACAGACTACTCCCTCTTCCCTTTCCCTCTGGCTCGGTTTCTTTCGCCAGGCCCGTCGGAAGAAAAATGATATTTTTGATCCTCCGCCGTCACCGCCACCACCTGCGATGTGATATTCTCCTCGGCTGAAAGATCCAAAAACACTGTTGAGCTAATCGAATGCAGCAGGACCGCGCAACAGGCCGCAGCAGACGGAGTGCATGTGTACAAACAAGAGAAACAAGTATGGAAACTGCAACATCAGGCCTTCTGCTCCTCTACCAGCACCACATCACAAAGACATAGTTATCAGTGCATTTACACTCCTTGATCCCTTTCTTTCTTTCCCTTCCTTTTTCTGTCATTCTGGTGGCAATCACTTGCATATCTGGCTCGCTCTCATTTGTTTTTCTTCTTCTCTAGCTTTCATTTTCCTTTCCTTCCTATCGGTATCGGTCTACTCCCTCTCTTTCTCTCTCTCTCAGCAGGTAGTCAAAGTTAGAACCTGGCAGGTTTCCAGTGCATATCCAAAACAGTATTCATTCTGAATCAGTTACAAGACTTACAAGCAGCAATAAAAAAACTGCTGTTGATGTGCACAGGAACGCACATGGCCAAACACACACATTGCCAAAGTTATAAGAAAAAAAGGGGGATATAAGTGTGCATTTCACAATGTATGTGCATACTGTAGGCATGAATGTCCATAAAAAACAACCCTAATTGAAGTGGATCTGCTCAAGATCAAATTTTGCTTCTTAACTTCAGAACATGTTGAAACACTAATTTACAGAAACAACTTGTTCCCAAAACTGGTTTGCTAACAAGGTTTGTGGCAAGGCATTACTTGACATGAGCTATAAAAAAGGAAAATAACTCCTCTGCTATGGATAACCGGGCTGGAGAGAACTCAATAAACACCAATAACATGCATCCTGAACACCAGAGAGCTGTCCAAGATAACAAGTGAACTCTGTGCATGTAACTCTTATTAACTGTGTGCAAATGTTTAATTGCTTTAACTTTTTCAAGTGGTATGCACACAATGCTTGTTTTCCCCTCCAATCTTCATGCACCCTTTGGTTAAAGTTCAAGAAGAAGAAAGATGTTTTTGCTGCATTCCTCCACCACAAACACTCAAAGGTCAGTGGCCCTGTCCTGCACTCAGCACAGTTCTTCACCCATTCACTTTCAGCAGGCATCCAAAACAACAAAGCGTCATGCCAAGCCACTCAGGCCTCTCAGATCCTGTGAAGGGTACTCGTAGCGCCCGCTCATTACATGCAGGAATGCCCAGAATGCACTGCATGAGAATCACCTCTGCCTTCACATGGTGGGGGGAGGGGGTTAGCACAGTCATACTTGTTTTCTGACATGCTTGCCAAGTCACCCTTGCTGCCAAGGCCTGGTTCACACTGTCGTTCATCAGGCCACAACCTTGAGTCTACAGCGAGCTCCAGGGATGTGCCCTTTCCAGGAGACCATGACCAGCAGGCCTAAGCTCTTTAAGCCAGCTCAAATTAACAGCTGGAATTTTACAAGCATCTCTGGGAACATCCATAGAAGCATATTTCAGCAGCCACTAGAATGCTACGGGAGACCCAAGATTGGTCCGCCTACATGCAATTCTTATAACAAGTTACTGTTAATGATAAAACAAAGGAGCAGAGTATTTTAGATGACATTATTTATTTAAATGATTATACATTACTAAATCTTGCTATATGCATTAATCTTCATGAATGCAGATGGTTGAAAGAACATTGTTCAAACCTGACAGTTTGCTTTGAGTGGACTCTTTTGCTGTATTCTAATTCACAAGCACTTGTAACCTTCAAAGTTCACTTTGTTTGGTTAATCACTCTTTATATTGAAGAGGTGGCACAGAACTTGCGCAAAACTCAACTGCCCCATTTAGCAAACATGGTGACACACAGGGATGAATATGTGCAGTGTTCCCTGGAAATGTGGACACTGGACACAACAAAAGAACTCCAGATATTTTGGCAAAATTCACGACTATATTTATGATCATGGATAACAATGAAGCCTCCAAGAACGTGAGGAAAGGAATAGAGCTGTGTGTGACGTGATGGCACATGCTTGCTCAGGATCTGGATCATTGCAATGTGAGCACAGGTCAGTGGAAGAGTGGGGAAGGGGCACAGGCACAACCAGGCTTAAGTGCTATACAAGGCTACTGGGTTTAGTGTGTGGAAAGGAAACCAAAGAAAATCTTACACAATGAAATACAATAAAACTCTATAAAGACTGTAAACTATTTTTCTAGTTTATATGTATTTTACTTTAAAGGGTCAACTTTTTAAACAAGTTATAATAGGTCTATGGGCTATACAAAACATGTTCATTAAGTTATTTGAATAAAATCACTCACATAAAGAGATCTCACAAGCTCTATTCTTGACAGTTTCAGTCCTTTTCAAAATGATCCGTTTATGGGCTCTGTCACTTTTAATGCAAATAAGCTGTTGCTGGCCACGCCCCACCATCCTACAAATATGCTGCACATTTACTATATGAAAATGGCATAAAGCATGGGCGCTATCCAGCCTTAAATGTTCCACCCTGAGTCAGACACAGAGCAAGGTTCCCACAACACTTCATGAGTGACTTGCCTTTGCCTGTAGCCATAGTGCTCGGCGTCTTATGCATGCTTGTAAAACCAGCAAAAAATACAGCAAAAAAAATCTAGTGGGTGGGGGCTCAACAGATGAGGGGTGGTTCTGTGCAAATATCCTCATCCTGACATTAGGATATAGGAGCCGTTCAAATGGCTCATAGAAGCATGTGATTCCTGACACCAAAATCCTTCAATTCACTCACAGAAAACAGATGGATGTTTTTTCTGAGTTTTTCCTGTGTTTCTGTGTGTTTGTGTGTGTGCAAAAAGTGAGTTTTAAAAAACATGTCCCCTTTAAATGTTCAGATTGTTTCAATCTGAAACACAGAAAATAACATGTTTGTGTCATTTATCAAATTTGAAAAAGAACTTTGCAACACCAATTCCAGTAAACCATACAGGTAATAAAAACTTTGGAGAAACCAAGAACTTCATATCACTAATTTGTGCACTTTTTGTCAATTCACAAAATCAGACAGCAATAACAATAGATGGCAGACGAGATCATATAAAATGGACACTCCAAGATCTAAGATGATTAGGGGGCTTGCTGAAATGCACTGCATCACAGACTCAGTGACCTCCCAGGATATAATTAATGAAAATATGAAAATGCTTTCTCTACCAACTAGTTTTTGTGTGTAACTCCTGGCAGGATTATCACCAAAAAGATTTCCTAATCCAAAATGGTTGAATGACCACAGAAACAAATGTGTGACAAGGTCACCTCAATTCAGTGACCCACACCCTACTGAAATCACTACCTGCAGAGATGATGTAATTAGCAGCGGTCTTAGATTGCTTCCTCTGCATTCTCCCGTCTTATCGAGAATTGCAGAAGCAGACTTAATGCTGTTATGTGCGCAAAGGGAGGATTGCATGCAGCTGCAGATGCAGGGGTCCCAATCATTTTCTTAAACCTAATTTACTTTAATTAAATAAGATTTCTCATATTTCTCTCAGCAGGGAATTGAGCTAATAACAACAGAGAGGATTTTGCTTCATAATATATTTACCTTTTTAAACTCGCCTTTGCCAAGGGTGCCAATAATTATGGAGCTGACTCTACATGATGGTCATGCTGTTAAGTTGCAAATGTAATACAGCTAAAAGACCACCACCTGCTTCAGGCAGAACACATGCCAGCAGACACAGGCCTAGAAATGATCAACTCTATGTGGATTGAAAAGTTGACAAAAATATACTGTAACATAATTACAGCTAATGAAAACACGTGGTATACTACTCACTGTAGGGCTTTTGAGGCCACGCCCCCTGCATGCACTGTCCATTCCTCAATCACATTAGTTTCCAGATTTCTGAACTACTAAAGTGACTTTTTTGAGGCTACAGCACAGATACAGTTAGGGTGCTTTCATATCCGCTATGAGGCTAATGTTGCTAAAGCACTAACTGTAAACAAACACGTCTCCTCATCCCATAATGCACAGCGCAGCGCAGTACTTTTTACAGTTGGGTCTGTTCCAGTTTGGATTCTGTTCTCACCACCAACGAACCACTCCAGGGTTCGTTTGAAAGGGTAAAACCATACGGGTCAGGTAGTGAATGGGAGGCTACAATTAATTAATTTGAAATGAACCACCAACCCCCCCCTGCCGCCAACGATGCCATCCTCCATCGCAATGTTTTAAATTAAACATCGTACAATACCAAATTGTTCGACATCATCCAACCCTAGTATAAATAGTATCTGATAAATCCATATGTATTCATACAGTATCTCGCTAACTGGTAAACCACATATGCTAAATGTAAGCTAGGCAGTACAATTTCATAAATGATGCTAGTTTATCATGTTGCTACGTGCTGTATATGTGATGCTGTTTCTTCTGCCTCCTGCTAGATGGTTTCATCTAACCATACAAGATTTTATACATCTGATGTAATATATTCTGAAGACCATTCCATTTGTTCATCTACATAATCTTCTTTGAATTAGTGTTTTTTGACACATTTTTTAATCGTTTTATTCAAAGGAATAATACCACCTATACCATTCAGGGTGTGGAGGCAACCCACAAGCTATTTTTGACATTTCAAAATTCCTGAACTAAAGTTCCCATGGACATTTAGTGGAAATTTATTAGGACTTTTCCACCCCTATTGCAACCCTCGGCAGAAGCAGATTCTATTGACTACAAGTGAAAGGCAGAGGAGATCAATGCAGCAGTCATGCAAAGGGACAGCGGAGTGTGGCTCTAATGAAAATACAGATTGGAACTCTAACCCCTCACTTCATTATCAGGCACTGCAGGGATGGATACAGAGAGCTATACTTTTTTTTTTTGTCCCAGTGTGTCCTTGGCAAGATAATCTCTCAGATCTCTTCAGCCATGTGACCTTTTGACCCCTTGTACAATGTTCCACACCCCAGCAACTCAGCACTACTAGTGTCCATGGAAACCAGCGTGCAAAAGGATTTTTTTTTCCTCATGATTGAACTGTTTTCTTTGAGAACTTAATTGGGAACAGATTCTGAATGTCTCTTTGACAAATTGCTGGTCATACTTCTGCAATAAAGGCTTTTGTCTGTGGAGAATCTTATATACAAAAAAGCCCACAGCTCTTTCACCTTTATGCAATAGAGCACTCAAAAGTTATCCAAGGTAATCTAATCATGCTCCTTAAACTCAGGGTTTGTTAAATCAGAGTGGATCACCTGTCTACAAAGATATGAAGAGATGCCAGAAGCATTGGCACCTGATAAAGTCGTAGTTCCTCATCAATGGTTTCATCATTAATAAAGGATCTCTGAAGATCTGAGCATCCTCTGCTGACTCACACCCACCCCATACAACTACAGCTTGTACTCCTCCACAGCCAGGAAGAATGGAGTCATCCCCAGTCTCTTTTCACCTTGGCCAAAACAGGAGGCTGCGCTAATGAGATCTTGCTCTGAGTGGTAAGAGTCAAAGATGACATCCTGGTAGAAAGAATGGTATGACCTTAAGGCATGTCAGACCACTTGAGAGATCTGCTTAATAAGACAGCTGGGCCTGTAAAAATGGGAAAAAAAATATGCCATCATATCAAAAAAAAGAAAAAAGAAAAAAAGTAATAATCAGTCCATTTCCAAGACACAGACTAAGCCTAGTCCTCACTCTTTTCTTTCTCTGGATTTTTCAGAATACTGTGTCATTTATATCCTGTGTAGAATACAGAGACTTCTCGTTTGACTCATGTGAGGTATAACCACTACGAAACACAGTGAACTTACAATGTTTATACCCCTATCTTAATTTACCCCTGAAAATACATCAAACCCCTTTATTTGAATTATGAGGTCATTGGTTTGTGAAAGCAACCCCTTAATACGCCCTTAAAATTAGAATTAGGGCATGAGGTTCTATTATCTAAGGATCAAATTTGAAAAAGTAAGGAGAAAAGTCAGTAGTTTTACGCCTTAATCAGTCAACTGAATCACTTTTTCCCTTTATAGTCCATGCATGTGAAACTCAAAATTAAGGTCATTTTAAGGGGAAAATTAAGGCCTTTTTGTTTCATACTGGATTGTGCCACCATTTCCAGGACTGGGAGAATCCATTTCTTTGCTTGCTATACAGTTTGATGTCAGAACTTAAAAAGAAAATACAGTTTTTACTGCATTCAAAAATAAAAGTCAACAGCCAAACAAATCTTCTTTTATTTGAACAGTAACAATAACATAACGCAATCCCTCACTGTGCAAAGTCTGAAAACTAAATCACTTCTATCAACATCACATACAACCTCACAGATGGGTTCACTGATAAATCTACATAAAGTAAAGAAACGAAATGAATTGCCAGCAGTTATTTTTTAAAATAGCGCCAAGCACTCTGAGAACTCGCCGTTTTAGCACTAACGCAGCAGGTATCAGTAGCCTACTATTACTCTGAACAGCCTAACATTACTCTTAATAGGTTTTCACTAGAGCAGGGGTTAGAGCTACACTTATGTTTTTCACCATCACTTATTTCTCTAGTGATTTACAGTGGTAGGCACGTGCAGAGGGAGGAGTCGTGCAAAATACCTTTAAAGAAACAGCAGTATTTTTTGTGACTATATGGAGGAAACCCCGTGTGTTCCGTTTATGAGGCAGAGTTTTAAAGTCAGTGATTACATATTTATATGATAAAATCTATCCTCAGTCATGATGCATTTAATGTACTTAACATGAGTGTGTTTTCCTGCACAGGCCAGTTTAGCTTTAGGTTTTCATTTTGGATCCCACTTTCTAATTTTTTTTATCAACTGGTCACAATCCAACAACTGGCCATGGGTACTGATGCAACCACACCATCCCTTTGCCGCCAAGATTGTACACCACTACAAACATGAAATCTCCTGATTCCGTTCAGCAAAGTAAGTAAGATCTGTGAAGAACCACATAATGTAAAAACCAGAACATTTTTCAATATACCAAACATTTACAAACTTTAATAAAAAAAATTATAAATGCAGACATAATATTTGAGTGGCATATCTGTACGGAAACTCACCTGAAGTGACTTGACCCAAAACCTTGAATAATATTACCTTTAAGAATATTACTCACAGATTTTGCACTGAAAATGTAAGAATCTGCAGCTGCTGGCCCAAGAACAGCCTTATCATTCTAAAAACACGCAAACTTGTCTGATCTCAGAGAAAAAATCTCTCAACAACAGAGGAACCTGATGAAACACCTCATCAACTAAACACCTTTGACAATTTTCTTGTAAATAGCCCCTGGTATTTTTCAACAAGGTTTCATTCCAACAGTGACAGTACATGCAGCCATAGAAACCACATAAGCAAGACTATTTGAGAATTCTAAACCACTGAAAGTGGTTTGAGGCAAGGGTCTGATGGATTAGTCAAGCTGTTTATACAAAGCTCACTGACAGGAGTGCATTTCATCTTGGTCACATGAGGCCTAAGGGAAAATTGAAGAAGCAGCTTTGGACTCTAAGCATGTTCTGGCTTATCAACAATGTCTGGTATACCGAACTATTATTCTGAGGTATGCACTAAACCATCCCTCTGAGTTCCAGGCATGGGTGCTGCGAATTACAGTATTCCCACTCCTCATCTCGGTACCTGTTAACTAACCGCCAATAAATGAGCCATGAAAGCAGCTTGAGGAGGTCGCCAGCCGCCACCCGATTGCATAGCTGCTTGCTCCTCGGCTCTGGCTCCTCTCCTCTGGGTAATTACAGGCCCACATCCCCACGTAGCAATTATAGACCATTTCCACAAGGATGTGGAAACTCTCCCACCATGCCCCCCCACCCCACCCACTCCCGTTCCCTTTTTTTTTTTCTTCCTTCCCACTCTTGCTGCCTCTTGCAAAGGACACCACTGACGTCCCATTCGCACATGGTACCACGAGAAATATCCAGTGAACCCGACCTTTGGAAAAGCCCCTTATAAGTATACAGCCAATTGAAACATTAACGAAAACGCATCCAAGCATCTGGCATGTCAACACGACAATGAGCCAACGACTTCAAGATGAATGGGTTAAGTCATCAAGAGGTTAGGCTCGGTGCTATCGTTCACGACATCAAAAACGAAGTGCAGGTACTTGAGAGTGCTTGGTGAGATTACTTTAAGAGCCTGCTTTGTTTCAGAGAAGGTTTTAAAAGGAGAGCGCCTGACAATAAGATGCAGCAGCAGCAGCAGCAGCGGTAGCGGCGGCGCCGAGCCATCCGCCTCCAGACTCAGGCAGAACGTGGGTGTATGGAGTGGATCCTTGCCTCATCTTATAAAACCCATTTTGTGAGGCACCCTGTTCCAAACGACAGTCAGAAAAACGGCAATAAATGCCGTCCTCCCAGACCAGGAGCATTCGAACGGTGCCGCAGAAGTTATGCCTTAAGAACTGCGCCAAAATCTTATCTCGGCCTTCATTGTGCATTGTTATGCAACGCAGAGACAAATGAGCCAGTGAGACTTGATGGTATGATGGTAAATGCATTGTAAGTCACTGTGGCTGAGCTGTCGGCAGAGGGTAATTACAGTGGACATTTAAAGTGAGGGGACAACTAAAAGCCTCCCCCTCCCAAAAAGCCTTTTAGGAGAGCTAAACAAAAGAGAAGAGAGTTTATGGTTCTGCCTCCAAGGTTTTTACTGTGCATTCCTGTTTACCGAGCACTCATCAGTTCCTCCACATCGGCCTCCTTTTCCCTCCCCTCTCACTCTCGACCTATCCATCCCTCTCTCTCTCTCTCTCTCTGTTTCTCATATTCTCTCTTTCTGTCATGACACGACAATGACAGAAATACTTAATACCATGTTGTTGCTAAGAAACCACCTGTCTCGATTTCCCCACATGAACCGTGTAGTGCAGTGCTCTCGCTCTTTTTTTCCATCCTTTTCGCTTTTTCCCCCCCCTACATATCACTCTCTTGGTGATTACCACTAATATAATATGGCACACTCTACTAGTGCCCAGATTAGGAAAACCCTGGAATCAAGCACAATTGCAGTAGGGGGTTAAAACATCTAATCAGATTCAAAAATTAAAACAAAATTGATAAGTGATTGATAAATTTCAAAAGCATGAAAAAATGTTCCAGAATACCCTTCAACTTAAATAATGTCAGAAAACCTAAACCTACATTTCGAAGAGCTCTAAATATGAACAGTGCCAGCTCTGCATCCTGCTACCTTAATCAGACTATTTGGCATCTTTCATGGAAATCATAACCCATGATCAAATTTAGACATCTAGGTACATCCTATCACAATAAAGCCCCCCAGGTTTGGAGGGTGGTGAGTGATGTGGGGTGATGGGAGGGCCGGTTGGAGTGTCCAGAGCATTTGCTATGGAACACCAGTTCTTTAATGGCCTTTTTCCTGAAGAGTTCATTATGTCCAGGGAAGATGACTTTTGCTGGATATTTTAATAGAGGGCATCATGGCCAGAGCTGAACAATTACAGTGGTAAACTTTAGTTTGCTACAGTCAAACCCTTAGATGCAAAATATATTATTAGAGCTCTGCAGAATAGGCTGGGATGCAAAGATATTCTGGAAAAAACTATCATTAATAACTGATATTTTCATTATTTAAAACCATGGGCGGTTTACTCGAACACCAAGTATATCTAGTGCGTTCGCTCCAGAAAGGGGAACAAAGCTCAAGGCTTTTTTAAACCAACTATTATTTTGTTTTGGAGACCAAAAAGTGTGTACTGAAACAAACTAATGCGTAAGAGCAAATCATTACTAATAGTTTGTTCTAATGTTCAGAGCTCCAGCTGAATTCGAGCCTCCGAATACTCCATACAAGCACAGCACCGCTGCAGAGGCGATTGTTTTTCAGCATCTGCCGGAAAGATGCGCTTTTACAAAGAAAAATGACAGAAAAATGAATTGACCTATTTAATAAAAAGTCAACAGGGAGGAAGCTTCCCACCTTTGTGGTTTATCAGTAAAAAATAAAACAATATCCCTCTGCATATAACCCACCTGAAATTAAACTACTGGCATTCAAGAATGCAAAAAAAAAAATGTAATAAAAAAAAAAGTTTAATATTCATGGCCATACAACACTAACACTGTAAGTCACTCATGGGACAAATCTCAGCTATGTAGAGAAAACCAGGACTGGGGTTTCAGATCATGGATCGAACTTCTTACGCACATGAATACAAAATGACAAGAAAAACATTTGCGAATAATCAATAAAACTATGAGATTTTAGTCCCACTGTATAAATCTGTCCTAGTATATATAAACACACCTCAAGTATGAATAAAAACACCTTGCAAAAATGGAAGCAAGTGCTAAGCTCAGATTTTATTTGTCACATTCAATATCATACAGGGCACAACATGGTAGTGAAATGCTTTTTACAATGCATCATCTTAATAACAGTAAAATAACAAAACAGAACAACAGTAGAAACAGTATGAAGATAAGATGGTAAGGATGATAAGATAATGTCAAATGCAAATAAAGTGCAGCCCAGACCTAAATCAAACCTGAAATTAAGCATATCATTACAGCCCTGTTCTGTACCAAACCACAATGCATATCCTGAAATTGGTGCGCAGCCACACCCTGTAACATAGGGTGTTGTCTACAACAAGAGAGAGAAACAGATCCCTGTGTACCTTCTAGGCTGCAGAGAGGATTGTCAAGAAAATGGACTGCAAAATCAAAAGTTAAATCAAATCTCATCTCTAATCCAATTCTCTGATTCGTTACACCCCTGCTGTGGAAGGCAGTTTGAAACAGAAGACCCATTCGATGTTGTGCGGTCCTCTCCGTGATATCTTTGCTCATAACCTCACAGGACTGGCATGCACAAAGCCAGAACCACACCTACTAATTTCCACTGCAGAACACACCAACATGGCAGTTGTACCCAAACAAGCAAAGTTCCCCATGCTAGACTCTTTGGGGAGAGGTGTGGAGACACTCCCCACTCAAGCTGCGTTTTCTGCCGAGGCCTCTGACAAGTTGCACCCTGCCCTGAGCGGAGCAACAGGTACTATTTATCCACACACCCCCTCCCTTCACAAACCCTCACTTAGCCAAGGGCTGCCAGCAACTCGCAGGACTTGGCACCAGGTGATTTTCGCTCCCTCTCCTTCCCCCAGTGGAGGGTGGCTTAGTCTGGCAAGCACGGGGTGGATTAAGTTCAGAGCTTCATCTGGGTGAAGGTGAAGTCACCCTACTCTCTGGAGCTCCATGAAAAACAGGACCATGCCTGGAGCTCACCGAACCAGGGAAGCCTGCCGATGTCTGGATTCATATTCTCATTTAGATATTTAAATTCATCATTAAATTCAAAGTGTGTCATTTAAACAAAAGCCAAAACTAGCCACGATATGCTAAGTATTGCTTCTTTAGTTTTGCACAAGAACAAAAGAAATCCTAACACCTAACACATACAGAAAGATTACACCTTATTAATGAGGATTGTGCATTACATACTGAAATCACATCCTGCTGAACTGTTCTGCAATCTCAAACGGACTTACTAATGAGGTTTCTAACAGGGATAGAAACAAAAATACTCATTCAAAAACATTCGCTCACTCATTGTGGAGGGAAAGCATCAGAAGATTATATTAAAAGATGTGCTAGTGTGGGGTTCAGGGTCGGGTTTTGTGAAAGTGAGCAACTATGCTGTGAGGGGGCAGTGGTTTGAAAGAAGGTTAATTTCCTATTTGAATTAACTATTGAGTTTGTGGCCCCACAGTGGTGCAGTGTTTAGCCGTTGCCTCACATCTCAACGGTTGGGGGTTCCATTCCGGGTCCTGGCCTCATATGTGCGGAGTTTGCATGGAGAGAATTCTTCTTCCGGGGTGTCCAGTTTCCCTGAAGACCACTAACACCTACAGGGGAAACCTGGGAGTGAACGCTGTGTGTGCCCTGCCTCATGCCCGCTGACCCCGGGACAGGCTCTGGGTACCCGCATCCCTAGTAAAGTTGAGTACTTGCAGGAAATAAGTGAGAGTGAGTGAAATTTGCTTGTATGTTCAGGGAAGATGTTTTAATATAAAACAATAATGCATTAAGAGTTCTTTAGCAAAATTTCTCAACAGCAAACTGTTCTATCCATGCTTCATGTATTCATTCAACCAATAATGAGAAACTGTGGCATAGTTTGTTTAAATTCTCAGCAGTTAAGCTGGCATTGTTGTTGTATACTCTATGCTATAATAAACCTGCAATCACAAGGTTAAGGACAGTAAGTTTCAGTCCAACAAATAAACCCAGTTGTCTGAAAAGACGAGCTGCGTTTTGCTCTAAACTGCGTGGCTAAATTATATTTACCTGCTCTCAGGGTCACTTGCGTGCTAATGCGTACAGATTTGTTGGTCCTCACAGAGATTTTTTGGAAATGTAGCTTTGGCCTCCTGCCCACACAAAAACAGTATTTTGGAAGATCTTTCGGAAAGCGCTCTTCAGGGTGGGGATATTTCAAACTCACTTTCTGTGTTTATGTGGATGCTTTTGAAAAAGCTGACAGTAGGTGCATGGTTGTGTTTGACATGTGGCTGTGTGTGTGTGAGACATGGCTGGTGACCAGGATGTTGGTTTGCCCTGCAACATACAAACCATTCAAAATAAGTGGAACAGCAATATTTTATCTCCATACTAGCTGCTATGCATGTTCTGTTTATTTGTTTTAGGTATGGTTCATGATTTTAGTATATTAATTTTAAGAAATTCAAATAGCAAAAATACCAAATTGGTTTTGTATATGGTTTTCAAACCATGATATGAAGTGTAGTGGCCATTTAGTCACGTGTGAACACATGACAGCACACAGTGTGAACAATGTGAAATTCTTTCTCTGCATTGTGTGTGTGAGGGGTAACTTAATCAAGGGTATCTCTGTTCTGCCACTAGCAATCCTGAGATTCAAACCCACAACCTTCTGATTGCAGGGGCAGCTCCCAAACCACCAGGTGCCCCAAATATCATTAGAAATCATTCTAATAACACATTATTTGTATTTTTGCAAATTGTACTGAAAGTTTAAAATCTGTAGATGCTTTGATTGGTCTAACTCATCTATTCACATCCAGGCCAACACAACCACAGCTATCTGCAACCTCCACACGACGCTCAGGCCTCAAGGCAATAGAGCAAACAGGATATTTTGGTCTTCTTAGATTCCCTAGATAAAAATGCACCTGGGGCTTAACTTACACAAACTAGTTGTGATTTTAATGGCACTCACAATTCAGTATTTTCACAAATCATTCAGCAATAGTTTTTTAAACCATTTTTTCCAGTATTATCAAATAATCTGAGTCACAAGACTGTTAGCTGCAGCTCTGTAATCAACGCAAACATAAGCACCATCACCAAAATACTACATTCAATTTGTCCTACTCCCGTGACCCTTCGCTCTTTTTCAAAACATATCAATGGAAATGAATAACACTCTCTACAGGCACCTATTCAACCTAGCAGCGACCTTAAACACCTCTGTGGAGCATCGACAGGTCAACCTAACCACTGAACTCCTGCACGTGGATGGTGGTGTTACCCACTACACTCTGCAAGAGTTAGCGCCAGGACACAAGGCTCAGAAACAAGGAGATTGACTCATGCTGAGATCCACTTATCACACACCTGACTGCCTCCCAGGTGGGTGACTGTTCCAGCCCTAGGCAGGGAGTGTATATATGTTTGTATGTGTGTGTGAGAGAGAGAGAGAGGATAAAACAGACTTCAAGTGGAATTTATACACACCCTGTACTTAAACACAAACACACACCCTTGCAGTTGCGTGAGTCACAGCGCTGCAGTTGCCATGCTGAGACTTTCCGCTGTGATTATTTGAGCTTCCTGACCATCGTCCCTGAATATAACAGGCACGGACCTTAAACCTCAACCAGCACTTGACCCCTCCTCCTCATCAGTACATCCAACTGGGCAGATCCTCTAAATGGTAAGGATCTGAATCTGTTCACATAAAAAGGTCATGCTCCCTATAGAAGCCTCCTCCAACAGCGAAATATGCCACTTGGATCTTGATTCTTTGAAGTGCTCAGTGGTTTAAATGCTGTGTGACTACCCCCAGTCTGACATGAACGAGCACGCTACTAGATCAGTGCTAAAATTCAGCTTGAATCTGGACTGGCCAGGTGAGAGTACTGTGAGGGAGCAGTGAGCCATTGCACAGAATTTCACAATCTCTCTCTAAAAAAAAAAAGGCAACACCCTGATACAGGACACATCCGCCTGGCCTTGATCACTTAAAATAGTTTCTTTGTCCTGGTTTTAAGCGTTAGACTTCAGGTGGCCTACTTAACAAGCTTATGGATCACAGGAGAGGACGCTGATCTAATGGCCGAGGCCAGTTTAGGCATTTTAAAAGAGGGTTATCTGACACAACAGCAGGAAATGGAAAAAGGATCCACACACACAGAGGTAGCTGGGTGGACTTTTTATCTTATAGAAAAGTGCCTGAGGGGGCAGAGTTGACTGAACCTGTTGCAACCCAGCAAGCCCCAACTCTGGAAAGATCCGCCTGCAGTGTTTGAGCAAAAGCCAAAAAAGACAAGGCCCCGGGATCCGGTGGAATCATGAAAAACTGACAGTCATTCATGAGAGAGAGAAAGAGAGAGAGTCAGAGAGAAAGAGTCAGAGAGAAAGAAAGGGTCAGACAGAGACAGAGAAAGAGAGATGGAAAGGGGAAAAAGAGTGACAGAAAGATTATGAGAAGCATAGAAAGACAGAGAGAGGAAGACAGAAAGAGTGAGACAGACAGAAATGGGAAAGAGAAAGATGTGACAGAAAGAAAGAGATATACAGAGGGGAGGAGAGAGACAGACAACGAGCGGAGATAGACAGAGAGAGAGAAAGGGGAGGACTTTCTATCATGTTCACGTGAATTCACCTTTCCAGTCAAACTAGCAGATCGATTAGAGAAGTGTTGGATTTGCAGAGGCGAACACATGTTAAACGAACAGAACGTTCATAAAATCCCTGACAAAGCCCAAAGACCTGCCGTGAAGCATTAGAGAGAAGTTGCCATCAAACTCCTTTACCTTGTACACGTTCTCCGTAATGCGGTGGACCTCGTCGGTGCGAGACATGGCGAGATCTTCGGTCCAAACCATAAACACGACTGATGAGAAGACGGATTATCCGAAACGAGTTTTTCGTGTCCGAAGCGGGACGGAGCTGTGAATCGTGGCCGTGGGAGCAGACTGGTTTCGTCCCTCCTCCCGGTATTCGGTTCTCTCAGGAGAAGTGCAGGAGCCCACCGTGCAGCAGTAATTGAGCCAGACAGCTCTCTCAATTTGCCCAAACCACGCCTCTTTCCTTCGCTCCTCCAATGGGGGCGGGGCTTCGCGTACCTGTTCGCCCCCTCCTCTCCCAGTCAGTGTTACCATGGCAACATTACAATCAAAGCAACAGTATAAACAGCTTTAGGTTTGACATGAACGTGTCGAATGAAAGCTTACATGCTTCAGTTAAAATATGGCATTATGACTTTCTATATTTGCATTCATCCATAAAAAAATAATCCAAGCCGTTGGTGGTCGACTTTTACATAATCAAATTCCTTCGGTAGTAAAATACAGTGACTGACCAATGTGAGGCGAATGAACGTCTGATCAACTATATTTCTGTGGACAAAAGTATTGGGACACACCTTTTTTCAGGGTTTGGTCTAGGCCCCTTACTTCCAGTGAAGGACAAAGCCATGCTTCCAACTTTGTGGACCGTGTTTGGAGAAGACCCTTTTTCTATTCCAGCGTGACTGTGTAACATGACAAATCAAGGTCCATAAAGAAATGGTTGGACGAGTTTGGTGTGGAACAACATGACTCTCCCCTGGAGAGCCTTAACCTCAACCCCTTCTTTGGCATGAACCTGAACCGAGTTTGTGAGCCAGGCCTACTCGTCCAACATCAGTGCCTGACCTCTTTAGTGCTCTGCAGAATTAATGGGCACAAATTCCTACAGAAACACTTAAAAATGTTGTGGAAAGCCTGGAAAAACAGTGGACGCTTTAATAGCCACAAAGGAGGGACTGACTGCATTTAAAAGACTGTATTTGACTGCAATGTCATTAAAGTCCATGTTGGTGTAATTGTCAAGTGTTCTTTCTACCATATTATGTAGAACGAAGGTTACAGATACATCATGAAATGCTCTATTGCGTTAACTTGCCGTTTTCCTATGTAAAATGCATTTTTATTAGTTATCAACAAATGCCTGACCAGTATTAAAAGGAACATACACTTGGCAATCTCTTACAAGCTTGTGGGTGGAAGAATAATGCAAGATTCCCACGAATGAGGGTGTCTTAAGTAAGCTGCTGTTCAGAGAATTTAATTCTGCTTACTAAGTGTAGCCATAGAAACTGAGTTGGCTCACAAAGAAACGGTTGCAACAGTAAATCTGTGCTTTGATCATGTAATAAGAAATGAACTCAGTGTCAAAATCTAATGCTTTATTTCCAAGGCAGAGCACAAACCAAGGTGTGTACTGAGCACAGTCGAGTCAGTCACATATAACAGGTGATCAGAAAAAGTCATTTATACAGTGCATCCCGTATACAGCGTGTACAGGTTTATACCCCCCCCCTCAAAAAAAAAAAAAAAATCTCACATTATCTGTATTTACACTCCACATGGAACTGTAGATCTCATCGGTCATAACCAGTAGCAGTCAGCCATTGCATCAATGTTGACAAAGAATCCCCCTGGTGGTCATATTAATACAGCACAACACTCAATAACAGAAGAACCCTTGGTTATGAAGTCTGATATGAAAAGCTGTGGAAATAAATTAATAAGTTAAATAAAATAATTCACAGTAATTGAGATCACAACCTTCCCATGCCTGCCTGAGAATAACAAGGTTTTTTTCAGTCATGACTGCAAACATTTACAAAAGAATACTACAAAGGCCCTTGCCGTCACAGCTCCAAATGAATTGTGATTAATATCATGTAATGATTTTTGTTAATCTTGTAGAACTTCTAAATGTCACACTGAGCATGTGTGGTGTGTTTGCTTGGGTCAAATTGTTGGCCCCAAAACTACCTTTTAATGTATATTTACAGTATTTAGCAGACGCTTTTATTCAAACCAACTTCCACTCGCTCACTACAGGGGGCAGTCTCCCTGGAGCTACTCAGGGTTCAGGATCTTGCTCAGAAACCCAGTGGTGGTGTGTTGAAGGTACCCATGACCTCTTGGTCCAGAGGCTAGAATGCCACCACCATTTGCTACCAGTTGCTGTTGGGATCAAGACATTCTACAGGTGTTTAACACCTGAAAACATATCAAACTATAACCCAAGGTTAATGTTTTACATGGTATACATCCGATCCAGTTAACTTTGGTTTCGAATTGCAATCTTGTTAAGCACACTAAAGAAATTTGGATGATACACATGCATCCAGTAACCATCGCCAATTTGGGCTTCATCTCCCTAAACTTGGCACTGGCTGGCTTAGAAATGCGGCTATTTAACTGGCTAAAAATGAACAGATTCTTTTTTTATTGACACTCCCCTATTATTCATTTTATTAAATAATGTATATATTTTATCTTTTGTTGGTCCAAGATGACTTAGACCAAATTACAATGAAATACTGTCTACTTTCTCTCATTTTCCTTCTATGGTTTAAGATAAGAAAATAAGAAAGAACTTTAATTTACCCCGAGGGGGTTCTCTAGTAATTGGTACAAATCATCCCAAAAAATGTCTTCACACTGCAAATAAATCGCCTCATGATTCAGTTTGATACAAGACCACCACTTTTGGTTGGACCACACTTTGGTCGGAATCATGGTCTGAGGCACATTTCACACCTACTATTTTGGTTCAGACCAAATGGAAAAGTCTGAAGGTCTGGACCAAACGAGGTGGGAGTGAACATGCCCGAAATTTAGCGAATAAACTGAAGGCCAAAATGTTATGTTCCATATATCAGGACAAAGGTGCGTGAGGGTTCATGGACAGAGGTGACAGAAAAGGAGACTGTACTCATGTTCTGTTAATGTGGTCTCCTTAACTCAAAGAGAAGGGACATGTGAGATCAAAACATATACCAATAGGGTGTCGTTATGCTGCAAGCATCTCTTCAGCCTTCTTGATTTCTGGTGATTTTTGCTCTGAAAAACAAAATAGCATAAAAACAAGTAAGAAGGAGTGTATGGGAACCACTTAATGAGATTGTTCATGTATGCTACAGTGGTGTATTTGACCATAAAGGACTCGCACCCTTCTCTGCCCTGGGCACCTCGGGCAGGGGCTCAGTGGGCACCTCCGGGAGTGACACATCTTCATCCTACAAAAGAAGAAGATACATTTGAGGGGCAGGACAATGCAGAAATAGCCTTAGAATCCATCCATACATCAAGGCAAAGGTTAACATTCTCAATACTCAAGTTACACCACCCTCAACTCTTCTTACACCTTTAGCATTATACTACTGGTCTATGTGGGTGAACAGTTTTGGTTGCGTGTGGCGGAGGATTACGCAGCATAAGAGTGAGAGAATTTTCCTTTTCCTTCATCTGAACACACCATGATTAGAAGACTATACATGAACTTGTTAAAAATCTTTGATTTTCAAGTGTACTTCTTCTTTACTCTATAACTAGAATCTCAAACATGGCATCACAGTGTAATGAATAATAACAGTAAGATTAGACTGTAATATCCATTAGACAGTCATTAGGGATGCACTGATCATAAAAATGCAGCTAAATCCAATTACTTTTCCTTTCCAGCCAAACTGGTCTTGTTAGGACTTTTTATTAGCCTTTTCCTACCCTGAAGCTCATATTGTGCTGGTTAAATGAACACATGAAACTCATTAGCACACTTCCAGCGGCTTTCATTACATTAAATAAATGCAGAGAGTTTTGTCAATGGGGTGTTTTTTGTCTTTTTGGGACCATAACGACAATCAAACTTCATCTTCTCTTCAAATCACTGACCTGCTTTGACATGAAGCCGAGGATCCTTGCATAATTTGCAGGGCCCCACGCAACTTGTGAAAGTGGGCGTATAGGGCCCACTAGCTCTGGTCAAAATGACAATATGATATATTTGCCAAATTCAAAATAATATATTTGCAGATTGTCAATGGAATCATGTTTGGAGCAAAATTCTACCCATTCTGTGTGTGTATCCCAATTAAAAACTACCTTGTTGACAGTGCTGACTGTACTCACATCACTGATTTCAGCTGTAGGCACACTACAAATGAAATGAAGGACTGAACATTTAATCTCCCGTCTAGTTAAATAATCAGACTGGAAATAGATGTTTATCATGCTTTACCACTGAGTTTAAACACAGCACTGCTCGCAGGCGGCTCATAGGGGTGAACCCACCTGAGTGATGGCCTCCAGCTCTGCCAGCACAGCCTCCTCGTCCTCCTGGTTCAGAGATCCTGCCAGGATCTCGTCAATTTGCTGTGAGGGTAGAGTTAACAACAGCCATTAACTCAGCTGGACCAGGAACAGGGAGTAGACTGCAGTAGAACATGACCATTATTTGAGGCCTTTGGAGAACGTAGAGTAAAGCAATACTAACAGTAACAGACAGCCAAAACTACTGATATTGTATGGCCTCCTGTGCCTTCCTCATTACTCTCTCCACTTTATAAATGAACCTGAAATTCAGGCCCCGTCCACACGAAGCTGCAAACGGCGATCGTTTTCAAAATGATTTGCGTAAAGACGGAACCACCTCAGAATATATTTCGTCTACACGAAAACGGCCGTAAACGACCCTAAACACTGTTATTAGTAATCCAAGAAGATAGGTGGCATTGCTGCACAGGAAGAGCTTATAGCGCACATGCGTGTACAAGTCATAAACAACATGGCACCGACCGGCAGGGATCCCGTTCGGTACCATTGTTGTTGTTATTATGAATCTTTGCGCATGGGAAGATGGGGGAGGCGTGATGACGCAATCCACCAAAAAACTTATCCCAACCGGTGTTTTCAAATCTTGCCGTTTACAGATGCGTTTCCACCCGCTCCGTGTGGACGAGAGGTGTTTTAGACAAATATGTGTGCGGATAAGCCCGTTTACGGCTTTGTGTGGACGGGGCCTCATTTCTATCACTTTCTATTAGCCAAAGTCAGAGCTGGAGGTTTTGTTAATGGGGGTGTTTTTTGATGAGAGGCTGCAATTCATCCTCTCATCAAAGCACTGACCCGCTCTGACATGAGGAGGAGGGTCCTTGCGTAATTTGCCGGGCCCCATGCAACATGCACAGTGGGCGTTTAGGGCCGGCGGCCTGTGCTCAAAGTCACAATATGAATATTCAACAAAATCAACATAATAAATTGGAACACTGCCAGTACTGTGAAGAAACACTAACAGTAACAAACAGCCAAACCTTCTGATATTCTATGGCATCCTGTGTCTCCTCCATTATTCTCTCTACTTCCTCAATGGACAAGACCTGAAAGGACAAAACGGGAATTAGAAACAGGATATTCTACTTAATAACTCAATCATAAGAATTGGACAGCAAGCCCTCAAGACATATAAAGGAATGCAAGAGAATTTACTGATGAATGGGTTATATCATCAAAACCTTGATCTGAAATAAGTGCCTAATCTCTAAACAATGGCCCATACACAGACTCTACATAATCACGGGTGAAGTGACAAAGCATCCGAGAATTTGTAGTTCTGATTAAATTACAAAATGGAAAAAAATAATATATTGTCACTGTCTAGGACTCTCTATTTTTGCTGATTTGTTTTTATTTTTGTGTACATATACGAAACTTTCATCCAAAGTGACTTCCATTCCCTAACTACAGGGGACAGTCTCCCTGGAGCTAATCAGGGTTAAGGTTCTTGCTTAGGAAGCCAGTGGTGGTGTGCTGAAGGTAGGATTCAAACCCATGACCTCTTGGTCCAGAGACAAGTATTCTACCCACTAGGCCACCACCAGCCCCACTACTTGAATACTGCATCTTGAGAAACTTTCAGGATGAATAAAACAATAGTAGTAAAAAAATTATTTTCTCGGGCAAAATATTTATGCTTACAATTTTGGAGATGTGTTTTTTGGAAGGTGATAATATAAAACAAAATCAAAATATAAGTTCTAGTTTATATAATATAATAAATAGTTTAGATATACTATTGTTAATAACAAAAACAACTGTGTTCCAGTCCCTTTGGCATTTAGACCTCTAGTGCTGAGTGACTAGCTTACCTCATGCATTTTCTTCAAGCAGTCATTGCCAACCTTAAGACCTTCCAGGACCTTTATTTCAATTTGAGCAAATTCGAGGTCTTGAACCTGCAAAAAAGTGCATTTACTCACTTTTATTCACTGATTGTGACTGACGTATCATGTTCTGCAATGCCACAAAGTAGCAAAGTATGTAGGACATGATTATTAAGTAAAGTCCTCTGCAGTGTGCCATTCATCTGGATCAGTGCAGTCTCTGGAGAGCAGAAGACGACGCTCACCATGCGCTCTATGTTGCTTATCTGGGTCTCAGTCTTGTCCAGGAGCTGATCCTGATAGCGCTTCTTTTTGAGCAGCAGAAGGGCTCTTCTGTAATGTGAGAGCAGGTATATGCTATTATTTAATCTCAGCAAGCCTCAAAATGCAGAATACATTTCAAGTTATAATTAATGTGAGAGGCAATTAAGGTAACTGGGTATATAGGCTCTGAGGAGTACTGGGCCTCCTTGAGGAGTATTATCAAAAGTATAGCTGAGCGTTATAGCTGGATATAGTCATAAAGGAGGCACATTAAATGTGTGAAATCAGTTAAAAGTTTGGCATCCATCACATTCCCTGAGAAGAAACAAATTACAGCCTTACTCCTTCTTTCCATCCTTCAGGAGCTGTTTGGCTAGTAGCCGCTCTTTCTCTAGCTGCAGCGTGAGTTTCTTCTGATACTGCCTCAGCTTATCTCGCTGCTGTTTGAGTTGCTGGAGGAAAGAAACAAACTTTATTCTTGGCACCAAATTGTGGGGAGTAGTCTCAATAAGTGATGAAGTGTTGAAAATACCAATATTAATAAGTAGTGTCAGACGTATCTAATCAAATATGTTGCTTTATAGTGAACATACCACTGCACCGGACACGGTGTAATCAGTGTGAAATTCTTCACTGCATTTAACTCATTCATCAAGCAAGGCAGTATGTAGGGGTGGTACCTTGCTCAATGGTAACTCAGCAGTGGTACAGGCAGTCCTGGGATTCAACTTCACAACTTTCTGATCGCAAGGGCAACTCCCTAACCACCAGGCCACCAAAACTGACACCAGTATCCAAATACTGTAATTACTCCTTACCATACGCTTACCAATCTACAATCTCTAAATTATAAGGGTCCCCTGACGTCCTGGATCAAATATACAACCACACGTTATGACCCAACAGCTATCAGGCACACCTTGTCAGTCTCCCTACACCCTTCAGTGGTGGGTTTCTGACCACAGGACAGCTTCTAACCAAATATGAACATGTTCATGTCCTGGTAGCATGTGAGATGCTGGTATCATTGTCTTACATTTTCACAAACGTCATTCAGCGTCCCTCCTGAGTTGTGAGTGGTCAACACCCAAAGAGCCGACCATCAGAAAGACTAGGAGTGAGGCTATAAGCTCCAACTTTATACAACAAGTTGGAATACAAGGTACACTACGACGACAAAAGTATTGGAACGCCTGACAATTCCACCTGCATAGCATTGCATTCAATCACAAACTTTAATGTGGAGCTGGACCCCCTGTGTAGCTGTAACCACTCTTTTTGCAGGTATTCCACAATATTTTGGAGTGTCTTTATGGGCAAGGTGTGTTGCCCATTCCTTCTGTAGAGCGTTTACGAGGTCAGACACTGATTTTGGACGAATAGGCCTGGCTCACACTTTCCGTTCCATTTCATCCCAAAGGTGTTGGATGAGGTTGGGGTCGGGGTTCTGTGCGGGCCAGTCGAGTTCTTCCAAACCGAAACTCAACCAACCTTGTACACAGTCACACTGGAATACAAAGGGCATTCCCCAAACTGTGTCCACAATGTATTAAGATCACCCATCACTGGAATTAAGGGACCCAAACCATGTAAAACAGTGTCCCAACACTTTTGTCCATACAGTGCAAGTGTGAGAGTCAGCACCTGCTGATGCTAGCCCCATTTAGTAGGACAAGCTGACTAATCCGTGCTAATAATTTTCAAACCTGAAAACCATCTGAAACCATTCCCCAATACGTGAATTGTAAACTAAGCAAGTGAACACAATTTTACATCTCTCAGCTCAGAGCAGAACACAGTTAAGGTTGTCAGTTACCAAAATGGCCCTGTCCTGCTCCGTGACTCGACTCGGGCGTCCCTTTCTGGTGAAAACGTTTCCCATTGCGAAGCAACATCCCCGCCACTCTGCTACGGTCGCTACTGTTTTATGAAATATCAATTATAAGTTCGTACTGGAAACCATTCCAGTGACGGACTTTCCGTTTAACATTAGTTTAGGTCGGAGTGATGCTCTGTTTTGCTAGATTCAGTGAGTCAGGCGTCTTAACCATAACAAAGGGGGCGTAGCTAAAAACTACAAATTGTAAGAGCTCTAAAATCAGACTGCTCCAGGATCAGCCCACTGGAAACCTTACACTGACGAGGCTCGGCAACACCCGCCAGTGGAACTGGTCTTGGGTCAGAG
>JBBMFX010000026.1:8700947-8711216 GCA_037832545.1 Rhabdalestes septentrionalis
AACTGACGGTACTGTACTCCAATCACAATATAAACAGTTAAATTAAATGTGCCATATATGGATCGGAGCCCCCTAGCAGCGGTGTAACAGGTTAAGCACCGCCCATTCACACAGAAGTTTTATGGAATGTTTCTTGTATAGACCCATTTTAAAAGGACAATACTAAAAACAGTCTGTTTTATTTGAGGGATATAAAGAAAGGTTGGAAATGGTCATAGAAATGATTTATGATTATTTTGGGTAAATAAAACCTCACATCATCCATAAGTGGACTGGAAGGAAACATATAATATAGAAGTTGGCTTAGGAGGCATTTGACATATCACAAAATTGCAGATGGTATAAGGGCATGGCTTTTAAAGTAAAGGTAAAATTACCCCTCATATTCACATGTGAACTCACCACAGCACACAGTGTGAACAGTGTGAAATTCGTTCTCTGTATTTAACCCTTTCACCAAGTGAAGCAGTGGGCTGCCACCAACGAGGGGCGCCCAGAGGGCGGTGTGCGGGGACGGTAGCTTGCTGAAAGGATTCTCAGTGATGACACTAGCAGTGTTGGGATTCAAACACACAACCTTCTGATTGCAGGTGGAACTTCGTAACCAAGAGGCCACCAGCTGTCTTCTATTCTATTTCTGAAAAAATTGTCCCACTATTGCTAAAATTCATCCTGCAGTCAAAACTGAGGAAGAACTACTGGACCAAAAACAGAGAGAGAAAGTGGACTGAGTCACTTATTAACTAAACATACACACACACACACACACACACACACACACACACACACACACACACACACACACACACACACAAACAAATGTTTTTGAAACATAAATTGCTCTGGCATCCATGGCACACAAACACACACACATACACACAAACTAACAAAAGCAACCAAACAACTACAGTTGTCATGAACTTGCCCTCAAGAGAACATGTTTATTTTGCAGTCCACCGTGAAGAGGCTGGTTTGAAAGATCCCGGTTATAGATTTGCATAATAACAATTCATCTAATGATTTGAAAAGCATGTCAAAAACCTCTTTTATCTTCCCACAATCCCAAGTACCTGGAGGTGGGAAGATTCTACTGGAACTTTGATTGGAACCAGGTTCATTATTGTTAATCATGGTGGAGAATCTTTAAAGCTTTTAGGTGTTTTTCCACCAGAGGCACTTGGAACTTTGTTAGGATACATGACATCATGAACTGCATAATGTATCACGAGTTTTGAAAATTAAATTGCATGAAAACGGAAAATCTGCCTCTGACAAAAGGCTATAAATGAGTCCGTCTGGGATCTTCCAGCAGGCCCATCATAAAAACATGCCTCCAAACCAAATGACCAATGACCACAAAAGCTAATTTATGACATGGCCATATCGAAAAACCTGTGGTAGGCTGAAGAGGAGAGTCAAAATAACAGAGTCAGAGATTCTGTATTCAAGAGTGGTCTCAGATTGCTTGCCCTGTAATCTCTGTAATCTTATATTGCAGCACAGGTGAAGGCTCCATACTGTTATATTAGCAAATGGATAAATGTATGGGTTCCATTACAAATATACAAGACTTTCAGTCTAAGATCTTACATCTTTCATCAGCATAAATATTTAAATGAGTATATTTGATATATTTCCCTTTTGCTTGTGCAACATACACTTCAGCTAACATCATGAGAGCTGGAAACATTTTTAATGTGTGGGGATACGGTGCTCTATATTTTCGACTGTTGTCCATTACAGAAATAGTGAGGTGGGCAAAACTAATGGTTTTGAAAAGTACTATAATATTTCCAGCACCCATGGCAAACATAGAGTTTACCTGAGAGAAGACATGCACTGGACAACACTGAAATAAATTTACTTGTATAAAGATTATTATTTCTTTTTTATTCTTTTAAGTTATATATATATATATTTTTTTTTTAATAAACTTGTATATTTCTATATTTTAAAGAACAGAATATACACATACCCTTCACACACATTTGTATATACTATTATTTTTTAAATCAAAGAAATGTTATGAAGATATACTACATTGTTACATTGTAATTATGAATATAGAGTGTAGTATAAATACACACACACACACATATAAAAATATATATATATATATATGCATGAATAGAGGGAGTGAGGGAGAGAAAAGAAGAGAGAGCAAGTGATGAAAACAGAAAACGAGTCCCTGATGCAAAAAGGCGGTTGAGGTTTTCTCGAACCAAGTCTCTTGTCCATTGATGGTCTTAAAAGCACCAATAAAGTGGGCTGGAAGCACTTAATAATTAGTTAAGGGTGCACACACACACACACACACACACACACACACACGCACACACATATACACACACACACAAATATATATCCCGGCAAAGGGATCGATAGGCATTAGTGAGGTAAGTGGAGAGAGAGAGAAAGCTGAACGCATGTGAAATGAGAGAGGGAGAGAATTAAATAGCCAGCATGCTGGAGCTGCGCTAACCACAAAGTCATTTATAACCCGGCTCTGCATGGCTCTTCATGGCTCATGCAGACACTGTGTGTGATGTTGCACTGTTTGCTGAAGCTGGAAAAGCTTTCGCAAACAAGGTAAGATGTGTGCAGCAACTGAAAAATAAAATGACCAAAGCTGACCAGGGCATGATAACCACAGACAAGAGAAGGCCTGAGATATTCCAAATCTCACATTCAAATAGCCACATGCCACCAACGATACCAGAGAACAGTCCAATATATTTATAGTGCATAGAACATTAACAAACCATCACAATCACACACACTTACACTTGAGTTGTCAGCAATGATAGAAAACTGGAAGTAGTTTATATTGTGGGGCTATATAAAGTTGGGGCTTTTCCATGTCATGTACAATTTCTTGGAAACTTCTATCTTGGTACATGTCGCACGTGTACTTTTTCTCTTTACTATTTGTATCAGTCGTCATCTAGTGTCTGACCAGTCATCAGTTTCTGACCACAAGACTCTTGTTACCGGAATTTTCTCTGTAGCAGTGACACTGTTTACACTGCAGGTAATTTTTTCTTTTGCATTATGCAATGAACAGACATTTTCAATTCCAATCAATTAGTCCACCTAAATCTGCTTTCGGAATTCCTTCAACTTTCATGCTAATTCAACCAAATTTTGGATGCACAGAGGTGGAAACCTTGAGGCAACGTGACCAACATGCCTATTACTCTAGTTATGCTTCACATCTACTCTAGAATTAAGAAGCAGTAAGACAAATTCATAATTTATAAGCTGTAACAGTCTTGACCTATTATGTGTATATAATGTGAACGACCAAACAACAACATCAGGTTTCAGCAGTAATTCAGATTTGGCCCCTTTGCCCTTTGTACACTGAATCTTATGTACAAAAACTCCAGGAACAATGTCATGTCTGATATACTCATACTAGCATGAGGTATATTAATATGCTATAAGCATGTTGATGTTACTGCTGTGGTGATAGTAGTCCACCAATCAAATAACACCTGGTCTGACGTTCTCCCACTAGGTGATGGATGTGATGTGGACTGGCTGGTAAACTGTGCAGCATACTATCTATAATCAATATTTGCACAGCTACAAAATACAAGTATAATGTAAATGGTAATATATGGCTGCGGTGGGCTGGTCCCTCACCCTGGCTTACACCCGGTGGCCCTGGGATAGGCTCTGGGTGCCTAGTGTGGATTAAGCTGTTCCAGAAAATGAGTGAGCGTGGTAATAAAAAGTGCCTATTAAAGTGTTCCCTAAACGTTGGTACAAGGTATGTGTGATTGATTGGTAACGTATGGTACCTATAAAAGTGTTTATGATACTTATTGGTAATATAAGGTAATATATGGTACCTTAATTAATGTGTATATGTAATAAATGGTACCTATCAAAGTGTTCCATAAATTTTGGTACATGGTAAGGTGTACCTTGTATACTGACAATGCAGGGTGCACTTTCCCGTCTGCTGTTCGTGACTGGAAAGGCAGTTTGTTTACAGTAAGGCAAAGAGGAAACTTTTGCTACTTCATTCATTATGCAGAAATGTGAGAAATACTCACAGCGTGAGCAGCCAGCGAGACTGCTTTGCCAGCCCCAAACACGCCACCAGGCAGATAACCAGGTCTAGAATCAGCAGCAGCAAATATGTCAGCCACCTGAAAAAAGCAGAATCCGACCATCATTATAAATCACTTGCTTTTACATGCATGAAGTGACACCACGTATAGCACTTAATGCACAGCACTTAAAAAGGTACATCACACATCCTACTGCCAGCAGGGGTCTAAATGTGCCTGTACGTGTGTTTTACTGCACTTTCTGGACAGTTAATAATTCAGCAGACAAATCCATACACATGAGTATTTCATGAGCTAGAACGTGGTCTGAGAAAACACATGCTGTGTATAACATCTCCAGTCTGACAGAGTCTCCTCCCATGCATGTGTATTCTTCTGTGAAGCAGTGTGTGCTCCTGAGCTCCAGATTAAATGGCTTCTACAGTTGGAAATGACACTGTCAAAGTAGTTTACAGCAATTGGTATCATACAGAAAGCAGCTAAAAATGTTGGATTGCACATTGGGATTAAATAGAATTTTGTAACAAGCACAGTTATAACATATTGCCAAAACAAAGAGCAATGCTTCCAACTGTGAAAATATCTGAAAACTAGCTAAAGTTAAGCCTTAATGTATTTAAAAACTATACTACCAAACTACGTCAGAGGAGCAGGGGAATTTGTTAGAAATAGGTTCAATAGCATTTATCTGCCATTATGAACTAATATTAAAAAAATCATTTACAAAGGCATACATTGGCTACTTGATTGGCTATTAGTGGCCATTTGGTTGAGGGAACTAAATGGATTTGAAGGAAGCTTGAGCAAATGTAGCCAAATATAAACAAACCAAATTTCTAAATGTTTGCTTTTTGAGATATTGAGATATTGAAATGTGAAGTAAATTACAAAATGTCTGGCAAGCTTCCAAAGAATGTAGTACTGTCCCATTTTGTGAAGTCTGAAACTTGATGCCACAAGAGGCACTAGAATTGTTGTGTTCACTTGATAGTGCTGCTCTGAAAAGCTTGTCAAACAATCACACAAAAACTATTGTGTGCTTACAGGGAGCATTTGTGCAAAAGGACATGCCCACATAGGGATACAAATCCCTTAGTCCATGTCATTCATGGGGTGTTACAAGCATGCCAGGTTTCAATCTAAGTATGGGAAAATGAAAAACCCCCAAAATCACTGTATAACTGTGCTGGGTGGTCATCATAAATATGGGACTGAATCAAATGCGTTGGATCAACACCAACAATATACTAGTATTACCACAATCATGAAAGTGATTTTGGATAGGAATGATAGATAAGAACAATAAAAGCAACACCGTATCAAGGTTTTTTCAGGGTTGCACTGGTATTGCAACCTTTTTAATACTAGAGCAGTTATGACTTAGCAGCAAAAAGGCGTATGTCTTGAGAAAGAAAATATGAGGGAGCACAGAGTCCAGCTGATTCGATTTGCCCTATGAGTAATGAGGGAAGAGTGTGCGCACGTTCTCACTCAATACCACAGACCTCCGGTCGTCAGAAACACGATCCCTTCATCAATACATCCACTGCCAGTTCATAACACACTGGCCTACAAACGGCAATGAGATCTTCATAGAGGATATATGAGTCAATTGGCCTAACAGCTACAAAAGGGCAGTGGAGGTGGGAGGCTGCTTTAGCATTTGGCTAAAGGTCAACGCTAGAAGTGTTCCCTGTATATGGCACAGTTCTTGTTAATGGTGCATGTTCATGGGCCAGAAGTCAGCTGTTAATGGCATTATGAATAGCATTACATGTGATGGAGAGGTATGGACGACCAAGCTCATAATCCATCATATGCAAGGCACATGCTGGAGGTGGGGCTTTGTGGGATAAAGCTGAGCTCAGGAACAAATCTGGATTCAATAAATAAATTCTGAATAAAAGTGTTTGGTCTAATATTGTCAAATGACAATTACACGGCTATGCTAAACATGTATCTGATCAGTTTTGTTTTACATATTGCACTAATGCTACAATAGCTATCAAATAATGACAAATTATATCCCACGTACTAGCACTTTATAAACTATACGCTGAGGTCATTATATGACATACTGTTCTCTATGAAAATGGACAAAAGTACACACCTATTTCAGGCTTCAAGATATTTGTATGACCCATGCATTCAATATTTAACAGCTCTAAACTGGTGGGATATTTAGGTTGGAAGTTTCCTGTACTTGCTAGCTATTTTAGCCTTACAGCTTCAGAGCAAAAGAAGAAAAGCAAACCTATCTCAGCTGATTGACAACATTTGGGATAATGTGTATATTAGATTGGCGGAAATTAGATTTTTGCCAAACTACCACATTAAATAAACTGAAATGTAGGTTAGCCAATTAGCCCTGACACGCGTTACCTGTAGTACTCGATATAGCTGGCACGGTCAGCAATGTTTGCCAAATCCTGTCTGGCCGTGCTGATGTTGGGCATGGCAGTGAGCTGGCGAATGATGTTGTCAGCCATCTGCTGCATGAAGCGCAAAGTCTGCACGTAGTCTCCCCGAGGCGAGAAGATTTCATCCAGCCGAGCCAGGTGGTCTTTCAGCCGCGTCTGCATGCTAGTCAAGGACCCGGCCACCTAAAAGAAGAGCCACAAAATCATCAGTATCTTCGGCACGGAAGTACGGTCACTTAGAAAACTGCATTAGTAGTAGTAAGCAACTCTGGGGAAATGAGCGTGTGGGACAGTTGTGTTTATGACATTTCTCAAAAGTCTTGTTTCGTCTTAGAATCCCTGGGACAAAACCAGCTGTGGATGCAGCTGTGACAAAAATGAGCAGTTTTCGATTGCTAGAGCTTGTAAACAATTATAAGCTCTTTGTCTCAATGCAGCTCAAACCCACCAAATCCAGTTCTGAGTCACAGCTAATCAGTACAATCAAGTTTTCATATAATTAACAGATACAGCTGTTCCATGGAATGCATCAGAAAAGCCAGTGGAGGAAAACAACCCAAGACACACATAATTCAGGATTCTAGGTTTTCACTGGAATGTCTGCTTCCAATACTTGTTAGATCCATTCACCTCATAGTGAATAGTATAACGGCTGGGGGTGAAAAGCCATTCTTGAAAAAAATGTTTCATTCAACACATCTCTTACATCTGTTGTAAATGTCTCTTAATAGTACTTAGGGTTACGGTTAGGATTGTATTTTCGTTTTTCTTTGTGTGTTACTTGCAGTTAGTCAAAGAACAGAAGCACAGGAGGGCTGTCAGAGATGTCAAGCTGTAAGTGAATGCTGGTGGGGCTTTTAAAAGCAGGTGGAGTAAAGGCCTGTCTGTGGAGAGGTAATAAACAAGTGTGAGTGAACAATGCTCTTTTCATCAGAGTGCCTTAACTTGTGAAAACATATAAAGCTTTAAACAGTTTTCCAGGGCTGAAATGTCCTCGGTAGTAAAGTTCCAGGACCTGTTGCGACTGCCAAACCAATCATTTCTCATATATTTATTCCATTATGCTAAATACTTATTTGCAGTTTTGCAATGATTATTTGCACTAGATTCAATCAAGGTCTAGTTTAATCATTTTTGATGAGCTTTATTGCCCAAATAGTTTGTAACTTGGACTATGCGTTAAGTATAGCTCTCCTTCTGCAAAAGATAGGTAAAGCATCCCCTGCAATAGGGCAGAATCAGTCTGGAGATGCGGTGCAAAGCCCATCTGTCCAGTTCCTCCACCAGGTCCCACAGGAAATTAGGATGCTAGTAGCTGCCTCCGTTTACAACCCCCGGGACTTATCCCAGCTTAGCATCAAACAAAATTTACTATGTAGGTCTCCAAAAGAGCACTTCTGTATTTTTCGGAAATCCTAAATCGGTTCAGTGAATGTAAAAATAAGCAAGTATTAATAGTGTAATCTCCATTCCACATTTGTAACTTTAATAAATTGCAGATTATAAGCCTCTCTTTTACTAACTCAGACACAACTCCCTCCATCACACTCACCATTTCTGCATTCACAGATTTAGTCATACTTAGCATGGTGAAGGTGTGTGAAGATCTACACCTGTTTTCTTGATTTCTCAAGGTGGGTCTTTTACATAGAAGCTTTATTCAGTTGATCTGATCTGATATATGTTATGTACACTTTCACATTGAGTGACACCACAGAGGCAAGTCCTTGGAAAACGTAAGAAAACATGAACGCATTAGAGCGTGGCTGGATGCAGGTGCTGCTTTAACATTACTGTTTAGCCAAAAATCAACAGAATTTTCTCCTTCCTCCTAATATTTTCTCTCCGCATGTTGGATATCTGAGGTTTGCTTTTTTAATTTTGGCAAGAGATACAAGGATGATTGTGATGTCATAAAAACATGTACACATATGTAAATGAATCTGCCCATTTACCCTAGATCCTCATCCACACATGTAGAAGATATAAGCGGTGTTTCAGCCTGAACTGCTTTTTAAATGAGACACAATACTGACAGACATCAGTTTTAAAGGCATGGTATCAAAATCTGACTGTTTAATTGTAATGGATAAACATAGTGGCTGGAAAATGATCGTGTATCAATGAATTATTCAAAGAGTATTTTGGTACTTAACGGCATAAGAACATTGTACGGATCTCAAAAAATGATGCAAAATGAGGGCCCTGAACAACCCAACAGTCTAAGGAATATTTAGTGTTGAGGTTTGCATAATGCTAATGATGGCAATAAGCAAACGCTGGACATCAAACATGCCTTGGCTGCTTGAATACATTTCTGAAAGGCATTAAGTTGTAGTTCTGGCCAGAGTATGATTTTAAAGAGCATGGAAGTGGCCTGGGATGGCCAGGTGATGTGGGCCATGGTGAATTGCTAATTGCTGCTATGGCTGGTGATGGCAGCAGAGGTGGACAGCGGGTTGGCAGAGAGATTACTTGGGGGGAGTGGAGTTCTGATAGCCAGACAGTCCAGCCATTACTCTGCTGAACTCTTGTAGTCAGCAACCAGATCTTCACTGGGACGTACGCCTGCCAACTCAATGCTTTAAACGTGCCACAATTACAAAGGAAATGGGTTGTGGAGTCTGAGGCTTGATAACACAGTGCAGCCATTCAAACAGCAGTGGGAGGGGACCGGCGCTCCTAAGATAGCTATCGGCTTATCACACAATCCAGACAGCTGCGGAGAAAACTGGCCCTGAAAAAAAGATCTGTTTCAGTCGAGAGGCAGATGTGTTTTAAAAGAATTCACCCGTTTTGTTTTGTTTTTTCAAATTGCCTTCTGGTGTCTGCTACACATTTAACAACTTCTGTGCATGTTTTCCAGAGACAACAGCATTCAATTTTTATTCAGATCACTTTTATATAAGATGAGGCATGTTGGATGTGCTTTTGCAACAAGTCTGCTCACATAACACCACGAAGTAAATACATATTCAGGACATTGCATGAGCGTTTATGGGTGGAATTTCCCTTTAAAAATGAAAGCGAATATGCCTCATGCCACATAGGTTGCCGTTCTTTTACTCGAGCACTTTGTATTCAGATCACATTTATATTAAGACATGTTAGATAATGTTTCAACAAGTCTGGTCACATGGGACAGTGCATGACAATGTAGGGGTGGAATGTTCCGAAAAAGTGAAAGCGAATATGCCTCTTTACACGTAGGTTTCTCTGTCATGTTGTCATTCTTTTAATCCTAACTGGCTGTTCTATGAGTATAAAGACACGACTCCTCATGTTCTTGTTTTTCTCGTTTTCTGATGAAATGCTTCAAGAGGTTCATGAGCAGGTCTAGTGTAATTCTCCTGCAAGAAAATCTTCAACAGAGAGGCATCTGAGAGGCTGAGAGCTGCAAAATGTTGTTCAGCAAGCTGGAACAGTGAAAAAGGACAATTCTGACCTCAACTGCTGTATGGTTTGAATCGGTTATCTCTGTATGTCGATCTCTGTATGTCTATACACCTGTCCATTGGTCAGTAGCTCTGTCCAAACATCCATACATCTATCCATTTATTCACCCATCCATCCATCCTGGTGATCAGAGATTCCAATACAGAGATTTTAATTCCCAATAAGGCAGATGGATATTTAATTCCAACCTCCTCAATGTGATTAATGCCTTCTTCTGAGTCCTCCCACATTCAGACACACACTCGCACACAAATACTCTCTCACACACACATATACACACACTCGCACACAAGTACTCTCTCACACACATA
>JBBMFX010000026.1:8724852-8743050 GCA_037832545.1 Rhabdalestes septentrionalis
TTATCTTTGACTAATAGTTAAATGTGTTTGATGATCAGTAACATTTTGTGTGACAAACATGCAAAAGAATAAGAAATCAGGAAGGGGGCATATAGTTTTTCACACCACTGTATTTGATCAGTCAACACTCAAATAATGAAACCTCTTGTCAACAGGTTCCTCAAAATTTAGTTAGGTAACTTGAAAACAAAGTTGAGACAAAATTACGTGGAGAAAAGAGAGTACAAGAACAACACAACAAAACCCTGGACAAAATAACATTTAGTACAATCAACAACATCACCATCCAAGTCTGGATGATAACAGTTTTTTGATGATACTGTGTTCTAGAACAGGGGTAGGCAGCAATAAATATGACTGTGTAAATACAGCAGCAACAGGACTGAGACTGTGCAGTGCAATAAATAGAGGGGTGTTTACAGAGGTAATGAACGTCTGAGTTGTTCAGGGGAGAGTGTGTTGGTGGTGTGTGTATGTGGGGGTTCAGTTTATATTTCAGTTTTGATCATGCGGATATTATGACTCGCCACAAGACACATCTGAATAATGGCCTTTTCAAAAGAAGTAATGATGAACATTAAAGCGCATTAAAGGGCTTGATCCAAATGAACAAACAAGAACAAAAAACTTGCCGAAAAATGCCACCTCATTCTCTGTTAGTGTATGCTAATCTTCAAATTCCGGCTCTTGCTGTGCTGGTTTGCTTTTGATGTTGAGAGTGGGAGAAAAAAAACGCATTGCTATAATAAGGACTTTCCCCTCCTTTGGTTATTGCTTTTTTTTCCCATGTGACACTTAAATCCCTGCGCAGTGTGCTGCAAGACTTAGACTTATAAATATGAATGAAGATTTACACGTGCTGTTGAAAGTGCTTGGTGTTATTCAATCAAACGTGGCCACTCACTCTTTCCTGAGATTGTGTTAAAGCAGAAGCCTGTTGCAGTGCCATGCTCGACACTTCTGTCAGACACTGTCGTCGGTTTAGTTCGGAGGGAACCGGGATCCATGGCTTGGTTTTGTCCATTTAAGCCGCTGCAGAGTATTGTGCCTTTAATCATTTGGAGCTGTTCAGTAGGGCTGTAAAAGTGTTGAATTAGGCTCGTTCAGATGTCCACATGTGTTACTTTTTTCTTCTTCTACTTCTCTCTCTTTCTCTCTCTCCTCCGCCCCCCCCCTCTCTCTCTCTCCCTCTCCCTCTCTCTCTCTCTCTGTTTTTCTTAAATTAGATGGGAATTAATCCAAACCATATTTGGACAGCGCTTACCAGCTGCAAATGTGAGATTGCCTTTTTAAACGACACCTCCTTGCCCTGGCATTTTGTCTGGCTGCACGCCGCCTCCGTAATTACTTGGCAAACACGGAGGTATAATAGCAAAATCCTCACTGTACATGTTTGACTTTCTGTCCGTGTCTGCTGAGGACGCTCCATGGCATTCAGCTGGCCAATCGGTTACTTTTAACCTCTATTGTGTCCTAACTGCAATGTGCGCCTCCAAAACTATTGATCTTGTACTTCATCCACTTTGAAAATGATTAGGATCATCCATTTGCTTGAAAAAAGCAAGATTTCTCTTCAGAGCTCTTTGCCCACCTTGAGGAGAGGGAATGAAAAATGCTTCAGCACGTGTCAGACGGGGATGCGCAGCTCCTGTCCTTGAAGAATGGCGTCTAGCACAGTTTGGTGTGTTCTCTGCACACACACGTCTGTATGAGCTGACCTGTTGAGTGGTAGGTTTAGTGAGTGTATTTGAGGAAGAAAACTACCTAACTGTGCTGAACTCCAGTCCAGAGCTGGGTACTGCTGAAAAAAGGCCTACACAGTACTCACAGCCCTGAAATGTTTTCCTTTCAATCGAAACACTACACGCCGAACACTGGGAAAACTGTGCTGGAGTTGCAGTACAGTAGCAGCAATGTTTCAATGCAATGGGCTGTTAAAGTGAGTAATGGCCATTGTGTCGTAAATGAGAAGTCCTGCATGTTGCATGGCGGCGAAGGATAATGGCAACGCTGGGAATCTAACTCAGGCCCCTGATTTGTTTTTATTTCTCTCTAGCCACTCTCCGGTGTCGTGGCTGGAAATTTATATGATTGCACCAAACGTGATTATGGCAGCACTGCAAAACTCGAACTCTGATGGGCGAACACAGGCCTGCAGAACAAATACAGTCACTGCGAAGCGCCAGTTTTATGGTGATAATTGCCTCAGCGTCGTATTGATCTCGCAAAGTGATGGAAAGGGAGCCAAACAAAGCGGGTCCAAGAACGGAGTCACCAAAGACTTCAGTGTGCAATAACTGCTTTTATGTGTATCTTGGATTTTCCGAGGATGTCGAATAAAGCCAGACGGAGAATTGAGATGAAGCACTAAGCTCCCGGATGTTATTGCCTGCTTTGGTGAGGCGAGCATTAATGCAAGCTACACAGTAAACAAAGGAGAAAAATAGACAGATGTCTGTATTGGAGGGGTTTGCTCTGATGCTACGATATTTTCAGCTGTTTGGGGATGTCTCTCTGTGGGGGAAATGCTAGTTTACAGTCAGTCCTCGATATTTATTCAGAGTCTCGCAGCCTTAACTCCAAGAAAAACAGGTTCTACATAGTATTACATGGTTCAAGGACTTTTCAGTAATCTATGGAAGAGTTCTTTTCAGAAATATATTATGTCCTAAATAGAAAACAATATTTTGCACATGTACTATATTTTCTACATGGCTACAATGACCATCATTGAATTTATGTTTGTGTGTGTGTGTGTCTGTGTGTGTGTGTGTGTGTATATATGTGTGTGTGTTCCTTATCTATGATGCAATTTTTTCTCTCACACTTAATTTTGTAATACATTGTTAGAAAATATTCTTAGTAACAAAATGTATAGTTTTATTGATATTTATATGTTGCTCAACAAGATACAACTTCTGAGGAAATCTAAAAACTTCAGAAATGTTTTAGCTAGACCCATACAGCCTCCAAATATTGGTCTTTGAACATACTTTTAACATTTGCTTGTCTAAGGTTAAAAAACAGCTCTGAGACGCAGATTAAAGCATTCATCCATCATAGGCGTGTTAGCAATTACGTAAATGAAAATGGATATTAAATGAATGCGAATTGTCACAGTTATCACATTTCTTACTATAACTAACAGTGTGTAGTTCCACAATAGGCGATTCATAGAACAGTCAGGTTGGCAGTCTCTGAGGTACTGAATGACCTGGTGTAGACCTGGCTTTCGATGTTCCTTCTTATGGAGAATCGAATTGCATTCTTCATTTAGAGAAACTATTTCTGCCCTGCCAGAAAGACTTTCCCCATGTTTACACTGCTTGGTATGTTACTGCGTGACTGGGTGTGTGTTTGGTGGTCCCCACCAGTGTGTATTGGCCATTCCACAGATCTGCGTTCACACCATCATTTTATCCCAAAACCGACTGTGTTTTTGTATTACTTGTCTTAAAATGTCTGCACAGTCATAGGAGTGGATCAGGGTACATTTCACTGTGTGTTGTACCAGTATAACTATGTGACAAATAAAATCTCTGCACTCTGCATCATGTAACTAGAGTCCAGTTCTAATCAAAACGACCACAGTGCCAATTAAAATCAAGGTATTTCCATTAGTGATTTAAGAAAAAAGCTGTTTTTCTCGCATGTGTTCCAGACATATTGCAGACATGGAGGTGGAGTATATTTTTAAAAAATACATTCAATTGAAATTGAAAAAGACCCCAAGTGACTGCAAATGATTAAAATCTTCAGTCTTGATTCGTTTTCCTCTCTAACAAATCCTCCTCCCTGTTTGTGGCCTCTTTCAAGTACGTTCATTAGAGCTCCAGTAGTTTTATACTTCTTCATTAGTGGCTTAACTTTACATTTGGACATTTTCTGATAGAAAGCTATTTTCTAGCTGCTGACTTATCACGATACATCACATGCTTTTGCCCCATTTCATTCCCATTTACTTTAATCTTCCCCATGTTCATAAATGGGAAAGAGAGTCTGACCTCTGTATCACCTCATCGCTGTACCGCAGTAAAATATTAAGTCATAGATGGCCACTTAAGGATTCATGACATTAATAAAATGTTCTTGATTGAACCAAGGGGAGACTAAATGCCATCACAAATATTCATATTTAAACATGGGGGTTAAATATGTATTTTTGCTTTCTTTACACTAAATTTACTCCAAGTGAAGCTGACATATGTTCCGTGTGAGATTAAGCTGCTAAACAAAACAGACCCTTTTTTTAATGACCTTCTTTCACTCCATCTTTCCAAGTGTGCCAGCCATAATGGAGCTGGCTCTATAAATATTTTTGACCTGCAAGCTAACTAAGCACACAAATGGCTCGTTCAGTTGTCAAGGTTCTATGTTTAACCATTACATTTACTAAAGAACCTCCTTCTTTAGGGCACAGAAAGAATGCGGCGGCGAGAGGAATGCAAAGAAGGACTGCAAAGGCCTTGATAAGAATCCTACTATTTTGGAAAATGTTGTATGCGATTGCGGTCGCCGCCCCAAGGGATCCAGAAGCTGTGGCTTGGACTCTATTGTGCTTTCCTAATCCTAACTCTGCCTCCTTGTTTATTATTCCATCTCCACTTCTTGGCCGCTCCATAGAATAATACATTCACCCAATGCCAAGGCCCTCTATCTGTAAAGTGCCAGAAGCAGAGCTGATGCATTTCAATGTCCTCATAGGCGGCCCGTGTTTACCAGAGGTTGCACTATAACTTTTTGACCGTTGCACACTTGACTCTGCTGGAACCAGGCCTTTTTTTAGCCTCCACGTGTCCCGAACAGATGTGGCAGCTATCGGGCAACTATCGCACTGCTTTTCGCTAATGGCGAGGATTCATAAAAGACAAATGTCAAAACGGCACCTGAGAGAGCTGCAACAACAGAAGTGCGCTGAGAGCAGCGTGAAGAATGGGAAGAGGAAGGAATCTTTGAACCAGGACTCGTTTTCCAGACCCAATTCGCAAAAGCTGCTCGCACTTTTCAACTGCCTTTAATCTGTGAATTTTAAGTAGTTTACCCACATTTAAAATGCAATGAATTGTGTAATTAAAATGGCTAACAATGTAAATCAGTGGGCTGGAAAGATGGTGGGTAATTAAACAGACAGTTTCCCGGGTGGAATAAATTCCAATTGTCTCAGAAAAAGAGAAAAGGGGGGGTAGAAAAAAAAACAGTAGAGAAATCCTGCAGCGCTGCAAAAAAAACCCCAACAAGGCTTAGACTGTGTTCAAGTGCATTAGCAAGCACTCAGCAAGCTAAACAATACACGCACATTTCCAATTCAGTCTCTTCCCACCAACCATTACAGCGATCCCAGCACCGCTTGAAAATTCACTCTATTTTTGTGATGGCAATAAAAAAAAACTGCTGCGGATTACACATTATGATCATGCATAATCAGGGAGGAGGGATCCTATTATTACCATCCAGACTTACCGGCAGTATGATCTTAGAAAAGGCACATCTCACTCATATAAGATGCCTTTATGTCACTAAAGAGAAGACGTAATTACAGTTCAACTTTCAAAACTGACCTGCCGGAGAACTAATCACTCACGTCCTTCGCACTTCTACTTGGTCTTAATTGGAGTTCAGGCTCTGGACCACTTAATCCCCTCTCCCTGCTCTCCACCCATTCCGTCAGCATAACAAATGTCATGCTGCATGATAATTTGCAATCAATTTTACGTCCTGTAATTGTCTCTTTTTGGCTAGGGACTTGGTGGGGAGTCCACAAGCTTGATTTAGCGCGGGACCGGAACCGGGGGAGGAGAGTGTGGCACTTTCAAGTTGCAATTTAGATGTAGCAGATGGAGGCCCTGCAATCAGGGAGAGGGTGGTAATCAATTTCTCAGGACTGGACCGAAGCCATGTGGAGAAAAGGCCGCCGCTCGACACGACAAGTCCTGTTCTGCTCTTTTCCATGTAGATATTCAGCACTATATATCATATGAGAACTGCAAACTTTGTAGATTTTAAAGGGTTTAAATTATAATCAGAGATGTGGATGTATCCATAGTAACCGATAAATCTGTAAAGCTTTAAAACATTTAGCTATACTTAGGTACCAAAATCAGTCCCAAATCATTTTCACATTTTCACATTTTCTGATTTCTCTTTAACCCTTTGGATTAAACATGCTGTGTTTGTTACTGTGCCTTTTAATAATGATACATGTAAATGATCTCTGTTCTCATTGGCTGCTCGGATTTGTCTCATTCTGAAAATCAGTCCAAGCTGAAACACTATGAACAGACTAGGTTTTACCTGCTCTGGGCTGAATAGGTGGATTTATGCTGTTTGTTTTGTGATATCACAAACAAGTGGAAACTTCAATGACATGAACTGTTTCTGACTATATGACTTGAAACTTTCATGATCAACATTTATCTTGTCAACAAAAGAAGCAGATGTTTTTTACTTGCTTTTTCGAACATTCACATGGAGGAGTTGCATTTTCGAGGCACTCACTGTGACACATTCATTTTCCAGCTAAAACCCAGTTGCATGCGCAGTGCTAGAAAGGCGGGAGAGGTAATGGTTGTGTTAGGGGCAATAATGGATGTACTCTGTAGCCTCAGCTTCAGAGGTTTTTGTATTCATCACGGTGGATTTGGAATATTGATCTGATATTACAGCTTATGCGGATGTTGAGGACTCTTCAAACTGGGCTATTTGTGTTTGTTTGTGTTTGTTTGTGTGAGTGAGTACATTTGTATGCTTTTGTTTAAAAGTTTAAAATGACTGTTTTCAAAAACACAAAACCCATGTTGTTGCACATATTAAAGGATTGCATTATGACACAACTGCTCTACTATTTCATAGGCAACTCACATGCAGGAAGCTGTAAAAAATTTAGAGGTGTCCCCTTGGCAACATGGACAATTTATTGTGTGTATTAAAACATTCAATGAAGTTTCAGGAGAATTTGTTTTTGTGCAATTGCATTTGTGATTAGAAGCCACATACAGACACACAAAAACACAGATCATACACCAATCATGAAAACTGTAAGCATAAAGAAATATTATGAATTTCCTAAAGTATTTGTTTATCATTTTGATTCATGTATACATAAATACAGATATTTTCTCGCTATACTATACTAGGTTTTTGCCTCATGCTTCCGTTTTAACAGGGTATGGTTTAGACACAGCATCCAAACTGTCACTTAAGTATATTTTCTTTTAAAATGAAACATCCAAGCTTCCAAAGATGGCCTGGGCACCTCAACATGATATAATCGGCGGCAACGATTTTTTTTTGTGCTTGTTGGTGCTGTGTGCAAAAATACAAAAGTAATGGGACGCCTATGTATGGACACCTTAATATTGAGTTGGTCCCCTTTGCCGCTGCGATAATGAGCCCCCATGCTCTGGACCCTGAGGGAAGCTTGATTTTCTAGAACAAACTAGATAAAAGGTGAATGCCCTGCAGTGGTTTTATATTTGATTAGATTTTTGATCATGTTTCATGTTTCATCATATCAACATTTTTTGGTGTGTGCATGTGTGTGTGTGTGCATGTGCATTTGTGTGAGTGTGTGAGAGTGAGTGAGTGTGTGTGCGTGTGTGTGTTTGTGCCCATGAGTTATTGTCTATGCATATGTGTAAATAAGTTAGTGTGTGTGCGTGTGTGAGTGAGTGAATGAGTGAGTGTGTGCATGTGTGTGTGTAAGTGTGCGAGTGTTTGTGTGCGAGTGTGTGTGCATGTGTGTATGTACGTGTGGATGTTTTTGAGTGAGTGGGTGTGTTTGAGGGAGTGTGTGTGCATTTCTGAGTGTGTGTGAGTGAATGAGTGAGTGTGTACACTTGTGAGTGTGTGCATGAGTGTGTGAGAGTTTCTGTGTGAGTGTGTGTATGTGTGTGTGTGCATATGTGTGAGTGAGTGAGTGGGTGAATGTGTGTGAATTTGTGTGTGCATGTGTGTGTGTGTGTGTGTGTTGATGAGCAGATGTTTCAGATAAGGAGAAGCAGTGCAGGGAGCGGACGCAGAGCGGTGGTGTGTTCTAATCATGGCTGCAGTGGGCAGGATGGCAGCGCGTCTGTATTGAGCTGGAGCCGGTGGGAGTGGGGGGAAGATGAATGAGAGAGCATGGAGGAGTTGGTTTTCACCTTGAAAGTGGCATCACTCTTCCTGACTAATCCTTCTCTCTGCTGTGCTGCACTTGGGCCAGACAGTGCTTAAGTCGGAGTTTACCACACACACACACACACACACACACACACACACACACACAAACATGTACACACACAGTGCACCCCATGTGGAGCTTCATAAGCCTTAAGAGTACAGTGCCTCCTAGTTACACTTACTGCAATAAGATTTGGACAGGCTAATAATATTTTCAACTGATTTTAAGCCTATTTTTAATCATGCTGAATTATATTTGCAAAAAGGAGAGCTCTACTTTTTCCTCACATTTCTGTATAATTCCTAATTCCTTTTAAGTGTTTAATTTCATTCTGCTCTGACGGTGACAGCAGTTGAACAGTTGTGTTGGTGCCCATCCCTCTCATATTCCGGCTTCATCATTTTATCTCAGATCAAAGGGATCCCAGAGGAGGAAAAACAATGCTTAAAACTTCATAGTACATTCAGTTTCTATCGGCATAGAAACTGAAGTTCCACTGCAGGTGGGTTGGGAATTCACTTTGGAGGATTTATAAATTGAGGGCTATCAGGTAGAAAGTGTAAAAAAGAGTTATATAAAATACAGAACAACATGTTAATATGTGGGACACACGTTTACTAGTTTTACCCTAGTTTAAAAAAAAAAACCTATATAACATAAAACAAAATAACACAAATAACAATAAGTATTCAGTAAGAAGAACCAGATGGGCTAAAAATATTTCCCAATACTTTAATTCCTGATTTCACTTCACGTGAACAGGTTGCAAGAGTGAAACAGTGCACTCAGTCAGTTTGGTTTAAAAAACTGGGTTCATTATTCAATATTTTTTGGATGACTTGGGACACCTTGGACACTTTGGACAAAATCAGAATAATTAAAAATTAAATAATGACCATAGTCATGCTGTTGCAGAGCTGGTAGGTGGGAGGAGAGCTGGAAGGGGTTGTTGGTGCTATTTTTTTAGATGGCATTATTAATAGAATGCTTTTCTCCATGGTGCAATAAACAACAGTTAGTTCCAATGGCAAAATCCGATTGGTCCAAAACCACTTCACATCTTCACATTACATGTAGCAGTGTGCTGAGCATTGGTTGCCAGGTAATGGCTTTATACTTCCCATTAGTAACTTTCCGCTAGTGAAACGGAGAACAAATACCTTTAATAACTTTTTAAATATTGTTCTTTTTCAGCCTGTTTGTCTACATTCTGAAGGGTGTCAGCAAGTGTACCTGAAATCAAGAACCTGTTGTTGCCCTTAATTAACTATTTTGCTATAATAGCAGAACAACATATTTGTAGGTAAATTAATATGAATTAACCAGAAATGATCAGAATCAGAAACTGACAAACAGCATGGATTTTACAGGCTGGCTCGAACAAGATGACATTCAGGTAATGGGGTGAAAACTAAAAGAGCTGACACTGACATTGATAGAGTTTGCTTGCTTTAATCCATAAAACCAAAAGCTTTACTTTTTGCAATCACTAAGAAAAAAGTAGGTTTGACACCAAAAGTTTCTTTATATTTCTCTTTATTTTGGTGATATATAAATGCAACAAAATCACTCAAGGTTGCAACTTATCAAGAAGGGCATCCTGGCTGTGATTATCTATGAGACCTTGGTCTATAAGACTGACTGAATCTCAGCCATGATGTTACATAACGCATTGAATTGAATTGCGACGTCACAGTGCCACAATATTGGATTTCTATCCCCCTTCAAACTTGGAGCATTTTTGTTCCTTTGTTTCTTCTACTTGGGTATATTTTGTATCTTGATCCTGACCCATTATTTCATGCATATAACACACAACAGTGTGTTTAATTCAGGATGATTTTAGGCTAATCTCCCCACCTGTGGAATTCTGCTCAAGGCCTGTGCAGTTGTTGCAGGATCATCTGGAGATTTTCTCCAGAAAGAAGCAGCCAAGCATGTACGGATTGTCTCGTTACATGATTAGCTTCTTTAATCCGCCTGGGGTGCAGCAACAGGGCCAGATAAAGGTAAGATGTGAATGTTAATAGTTGCAGCAGACTGCCAGCTAGCGCAGAGAACTGCCTGCAGACCAAAACCATCGCTGTGATTCCAGGGGGAAAGAAGAAAATGCATTTTCTGCTCTCTGTCTCTGAGGGCTTTTCTCTCTGTCTCACTTTCCCCTCCTTTCTATTTTTCACCCTTTTCTAGTTCTGTCAGGTACAGAGCAGAGGAGGAGGGGAGGAAACACACTTAAAGGGAAATCCAACACACACATATGGGCTAGGTTTCTGATGGACTGACAGCATGACGGAAGGCATCCAGAGTGTGTCCCTCGCCATAGCAATCGCACGAACACCATGTTCTCTTTGTGTCATTGCCTTCACTGGAGCAGTCTTGTGTGACAGCGAAGAGATGAGTCTGTGAGTTCTCTGTCTACCCCCCACCCACACCCCAGCCACTCTCTCGCTCCCCCCTCCCCAATCATACTGGAGATGAGCTGTGAGCACAGCGCTGATAACCTCAAAACACTCCGGCGCCTGAGCTCTGAGATCGACAGACTCTGTGAGCCACTGAACTCGAGATTTGGGAAAGTTCCCAGCAGAGACTCGAGTTTTGTTTGAACATACAGTACATGGCGAGCCCATTTCCACAGAGAGATATCAATAGAACACCCCCCCCAACAACCACCACCTACATTTCCACCCAACATCACCAGCTCCCTGCCACAGGTCCGCTACATTGCCATCATTCCACCTGCTCTAATGCCACCTGATCTCTATGAGGCAATGGCACAATGAATAGAGCAAGTGTTTAGATCTGTAGGCCAACATGTAATCCAATAGCGGGGAGCGTCTTCCAATCTCATTCCAAAATGGCTCTGCACAATCTGTCACCCCTGCTTGGGGTTGATGCACTCTTTGGCAGGGCACCTTCAGCGTGGCTGACTGAAGAACAATGATGAGACTGACGGTCCTGGAGAAATAACTGGTGATTGCAGATTGGCAGATGAAAAGCAATGAAAAGAGGCTCTGGACCTTAGACTGTTTGAGGCACTGGTCTTTACAATTGAAGGCGAAAATATGCAATAACCCTTTTATTCCACATTAATTATGTATGTCTCATTCTGTGGCCAGGCGTACATCACAAGCGCACGCGGTGGTAAGCATGTGCTCAAAACAGGTCATCCCAAGGTTATGGGCCTTTTTCCCGATTGAAATTCCCATCACGCCGGCATGTCTCCACACATGCCTCTGTTCTTCCTGTGGCTTTATCTCTGGATTTTGTTTTGCAGGCAAATTTATACACCAACAGGCCCGGCTGTTGCCGCCAAGTGATCTGCCCCTTTTGCCCCCATCACTAATAAGATCTGGCTCTTGCAGACATAAAAGGTGAGAACCTCCATGAGCCCAGGCGCATCAAGCCTTTGAGGTGGAGGAGAGGAAAGATCTCTGCAGACCGGCAGGCGGAGAGACAGGCTGAGAGACTCTGCTCCTCGAAGGCCCGGTGGGGTGCCACCGCTTTTCATCCCAGCAAGCGGGCCCAACTTTCTGAGTGAGTGGCCTCTGGGCTGGCCTGGCCACAGCAGCACCAATGTAAACAAGCCAACATGGGGAGTCCGTCTTTTTGCTGAAGGAACCGGGAAAAGGCAGAGTTCTAAAGAGGAGGACCAGAAATTCCTAAATCTGTGACGTCCGTTGGTGCTAGGTTTTGGCTCCCGGACATAACAGTGGGAGGTGAAACAAACAAATCCAAGCCTGAGATACGATCAAGAACAAGCTCAGGCAGCGCTCATTACTAAACTAGTGTGATGCTTTGAGACAAGGCAACGGAGCTTTAATGAGTTTGTTCCCCCAAGGTTGTGGATTGAGACTCCAGAGACAAAATAATCTCCACACAGGCTTAGTTTACTGTGAACAGCACTATTTGTTGGATCCACTGGATGGGCATTATTGCAACGGCTTATAAACATATACTCAAACATGAATCATTTTTTTTACATCAACAATTGGATCAAAATAATTGGGTCATAATACCTCATGATGCTTTGAATCATTTCTCAAAGATCTGTAAGTTGCATCACTGCAAGGTCAGTAATATAGACACAGTAAGGAATCTTCTTCATAGTGGCTGGACGGTGCACACAACTATGGCACTCAAATCTTGAGACATTGTCGTAGCCTATGTCCACAAGTGTAATGTCAGGTGTAGCGCCAATATGAGGCAGCAATGACAACAGCAATCTCTCTGCATCCCCAGGTCCGGGACCGCCGTGGGCCGTGCCCGAGGTTGTTGTGGTGGGTGAGAGCTGTGCCATGGCAGGGGGAGCCCTGGAGCAGAGCGCTCATTTTGATTAATGGACCTCTCTCTGCCCCTGAGTGAACAATTATCAAAGGGTCGACATGCTCGTTCATCACTGAAAGCGGAGCAACTCAGCCTGCACCGCGACCTGCACTGCCCGCCCCCGCTCCCAGCCCAGTCCTCACCAGGAAAAAAGGAGGATGCAGTGCTGAAGAAGACGAGGGCTATTTTGTAGAGTGGAGAGTGGAGTAGATAAGATTTCCCCTGAGCAACAGCTCAGCTGCTTCTTGGCTTCGCTTCCCCGGCCATGGCGTGAACCCATCATCAGAACTCTTGATTGCATCTGAACCTGAAAGTGTTATGTCCCTGCACCTTACACCAGCGCAGCATGCCTAACCGCTGTGATTCAGCTTCTCATTACATGGGTTTCTTGACTCATTGCTGCAACCAACAAAGTTGGGAGAATAGTTTGCCCACAGACTTCAAATGGTTACCCGAGGTGATGGCACGGTCCTTTGCGGATTTCTTTTTCCAGGCATAGTACAAGCCACCATTTTCTGTACACTCTATGTTCGGCATCGAAAAGCAGCATTCGCTCACCTAATTGTCATCTGGGTGTCAATACGATACGCAACCATTTCAGAACAGATCTTTAAATATGCCAAAAACCTGAGAGACTGGCGGACAGAACAAAATCTCATTATATTTATATATCTAAATCTGTCAGGGACATCTGGCAGATGACATATATTTTGTGCTTCAATTCTCAGTCCGCACTGACATTAAAAGCTTTATTAGACAGCAAGCCAGCAATCAAAATCCCAACGGCGCATGATCAATACGTAATTTGCAGGAGTATTATTTTCCCCCCGCTGAGTAACACATCAGACCAACCTCTGTATAAATGGGGTCCCTTGTATGTGGCTTAGAGTAATTCACCCTGCCACTTCTGTCTATATGGCCATTGCCTGAGAGCCAACAAACTAGTGGAGCACAACAGGATTAAAAAAGGAGAAATTGCGAGAGGAGAATATGCAGCCAGTGTGTTCTCCATTGCGACCTCATTAGCTCAGTGGGGTCGGATGGCTCTGTGACTGTGTACTTACCTCTATCATCGCTGAGCATGCAGGCTTGTTGCAAATAGATTTATTTCCATTGTCCCGGCAGATGTCATGACACTGACACGGTCCAAACCACAACAACAACAAAAAAAAAACAACCACCACAGGCATCAAGCTGGATGCATTTCATGGCTGGCATAAAGAGTGTGGGGAGATGAATCACTGGCTGCGATCCAAAAGTGAAGCTTTTTGGGGGGGGATCTGTTTATTAGGGTTTTTTTTTTGCTCCAGGTGAAATACAAGTCATCATTCTTCATGGCTAGCTATTTACCTGTAACTATTAGTCAATTATCAGAGTGGCTTCAGCCAGATCAGATGAGTTAATGGGTCTGGAGTGGGGCCAAGATCTGATTTCTTTTAAACACAGTCTAATGGGCCTGCCTGCCTTTGCATTATTAATGCACCCCATTGAGCACCAATCTCGGCGCCTGGCTATTAGGGTGCTTTCCCTCTCGCCGATTTTCCTTCTTTATTCTTACCTGCTGATTTTGTCTCACTGAATATGGATGCGGTTCTTTGATTTCCCTATGCTGTTATTAGGAAGATGCGTGTCAGCAGTATATTATGTCAGCAACTTTTTTACCTCTGCCTGTGGAGTTAAAAAGTCAAGGCTGATGCAGGAACTATTGTTGGCAGGATCACATTCAAGCAAGGGTCAACACAGCTCATATCAGGAAGAGCTACAGCTAACAGAGGTCCAAACTAGACAGATTAAGGTCGAGTTATGTGATGTGCTCCTCGTGTTATTGAGTAAAATATTCTGAATCTCCTTCAGCATGTAGGCCTTGGTAAAGAGCAAGCATGGCCAACACATTGTTGTAACCTTGTATCTCCATTTTTATTGCTTTTCATGGTTTTTTTCACACAATTCCTTTACATTTTGGTACAATTTTATGAAGAACAGGCCAATAGAAATGGTCTACTGATCAGCAGGAAAACCAGCTGGTCACCATCAGCACAGTGAACACCAGCCCCAGACCAGTAATAACAGCCATAAACCAGCATATGGAAGCATGTGATTTTTTTTTGCCATCACATCTAAATGTGTGTATTGAGTCGGGTCTCACAAGTTTTTGGAAAGCCATGATGATATACAATGTAATCAAAATATGTACTGCAATCAGGTTTGAGGGATTTTTTTCATGCTTAGACAACACTTCATTTTTGTGCTAGGACAACGCTTCACTGCCCTGTAGTTTAATGTGCACTGCGTAACCCCGACAGTATCAGCAGTAACTGGTGACTGAGGGACAGTAGGAGAGTAATAATGAGTTCATTCCTTTTTGTATTTGTTTGCAAAGCAGTTGAACCAGGTTGAAATGCTGAAGGGGAAAGTCCCTAAACGTAACCCTAATCCTACCATCATCCCAAACCCTAAAACTACCCTAACCTTAACCCTAACCCTAACACTAATTAAACTCTAACCCTAACATTAACCCTAATATTAACCCTAACATTAAAAAAAATTGCATTAAAATACATAGGGTAGTGAAGCATTGTCCTAGCGTGAAATAAAGCCCTAAAGAATGATCACAGCATGGATTTTGATAACATTGTATATCATGATAGCAGCTTTTTTTTAGCAGTGCCAACTGGTATAATTGGGGTGGGGCCAAGTCCTCATTGTCTTTCAGAGAAAATAAGGGCATCAAAATAAGGTTTAATCTTTTGCATCCACATCAGTTCACTTGCTGTTTATCAAATGAGAAAGGGCTGGTAGCTCTGGACTCCCCTCAATCTGTAGGGGTCTGATGGGATGCAATACATTTATGTAAAATAGTGCATACACACATTAGAAACATTATGATTCTGTTTACAGAGACTGGTTGTGATAGGCAGAGTATATTTATGTTAGCTTTATGAGTATTTGTTCCATAGTAACTGGGTTAAAACAGTACATTTGAACACAGAAAATGTGTTAAAACCTTGTAATATACATATAGGTGCGATATTCTTTATTTTATATATATTTTTGTTTTATAAAATTCTTCATTAATTATATATCACACTCTGTTTATGTTGTAGCTGATAAAACGTGCAGTGGCTGAGAAATGTCGTGTGACTGTTTGACATATGGTCCAAATTAACAAATGTGACAGGTGTGACCAGTCGTTGCTATATATGGATCTCAAAATTTCGACCACATTCACACATAGACATTTTTATGGGCGGTACAATCTCATCTGGAGTGTTAGATATGTTAACGCTGTGGTTGTAAATGCAGCTTGAATGTTTTAACAAATATTTTGATGCTACTACTTCGGGCAGAAATCCAATTTACACAATTTCCTCCTTACCCCCTAAATGTGGTCAATCAGACAAGACACTTTTTAACATCAAAACATTTGCACAGGAGCTGTAAGGTCTCTGTAGCTATCACACTGAAGGCTTATGCCACTTATTAGCATGCAAGCCTATGATGACTAAATCATCACACATTTTGAGGCAAACTGAGTCAAGCTGTAAAGTAATCTCAAACAGACTCGTGTATATGATTTACTGTAATATATGGACAAATATAAGTCACAACAGTGGGGGGGGGGCAGTTTGCTTCAGACTATTTGTCATTTGAGCAGGAAGGCGGGGTGGGTTTGGTGAGTATGTTTGTAGATGTTGGTGGCTAGGTGTTGAGCATATTTGTTGAGCATCTGTTGGATTTAACTAGTGGGGAGGGGATTTGTGTTGAGGATGAAATGCTGAGGAAGTGTTCCCCAAATCTTTAGCACAGCTAAAGGACGACTATGCACAGAACTACAATTTAGTTCAATTCAAGGTTCATTTATATAGCAGGTTCATTTATATAGCAGGTTGTCACAAAACAGCTTAACAAAGTCCAGGTCAGAGCCCCTAATGAGTAAAACAAAGGCCAATAACAACCATTACCGGCAAGTATCTTGATGCCTAATTATTTTGTACATTTTCCTAGATTACAGTACCAAAAATCAGAAATTCTAACAGTTAGCTATAAGCATCCAGTACTTAAACTACTCCCTTAACTTTTAGCTTCATTAGACTCTAGCGCAAAACTAAAGATGCATACTAATGCGTCTTGGCTGCCAACAGTTACAGAAAGGTGAAAATGCTGCAAATAAGATTAAGGCTGTAACACTTATTATACGAATCATGCATCCTGCTGAGCTCACAGTAGATGTACATCCGTACAAATTGCAATTGGACAGTGAAATGTTTGCAAAAGCAGGTTTTCCATCATACAGGCCAAGTCCAAGTCATGATATGTTCTGTTCCGTCTGTCCTCAGAATCAGAATCAGAAAATTTTATTTATTTATCCCGAAGGAAATAAAGCTTCACCTCTGACTTACTGTACTGCGACCAAAATAGAGCTAAAGTATGACAGATACCAGTCATATTCCTTTTAGCTTCACATAATAATAATCACATTCATAAAGTCATTCAGGGCTATTCAATATTAATGCCAGTGTTTCGTGGGGACTATTCATGGGCCTGTTGCTCATGAATAGGGATATAGCTCTACAAAGTACAGTCCAAAGTAGCCTATAATGGCTTCTGCAGGATCTTATTGCTTTAAAGTACAGAGTGAAACACTCGAGTAAAGACTGATATTTTAAATCTTCATATTGCTTTCATGTCTGCTCTTTCATCTCGCCGCTTCCTCACTTCTCTCTCCCTCTCCCTCTCTCTCTCCCTCCCTCTCTCTCTCTCCCTCTCCTTCTCTCTCACTCTCTCTCTCTTACTCTCTCTCTCTCTCTCCCGCCCTCCCTCATCCTCTTGCCTCTTTGTCTCCATCCACAGCTCACATCTTTATTTCATTGCAATTTTCACACCGTCAGATGGAAATTGAGTGGAAGGGCTGGGCTGCTGGATAAGACAGAAGTATCTGAGAAGAGATGAAAATAAAAGTATAAAAGTCAATTTCACCCAAACCTGCCAGGCCTTGCTCTAAGAGCAGGCTGCTGCACCATCAGCATCTCAACAAGCACTCTGACCCTATAGGAATGCAGCAGGAGATGTTTCATTCCTCTGCTGCAAATGCAAAACCAATGATGTCTGGGATTTGCTTTCATAGCTTAAACGCAGGACCTCAATTATTGAATTCAGTCAAACTGCATCCAGTTGATTAGGTCTGCTATATACTCTCATTGGCCATTTTATGAAGAACACCTAAGGGCACTTTGCTGGTGTACAGTTACAGACAGGCAGCACAGCAGTGATACCAACACGGTAGTGCACATGACTTTTCCATGCAAAATTCTAACTCTAAGCCATTCTCAGTGGTTTCTGAACAGATGAACACTGAAAACACTGTGGTAACTACTAATATATGTAGTAGTCATGAAATTTTTAACTCATATTTAAATAAGTGAGGAAGCTGGTTGGTTGGTAGCACATTAAACTGCCCATAGGTGTGATTGTGAGTGTGAATATGTGTGAGTGTGTGTCCCTCCGACGTGCCGGCGACCGTCCAGGGTGTACTCCGCCTTTGTCCGTAGCAGCTGGGATTATTTTTTAAAAGAAAGATATTTGATGTGATGTGATATTATTACAGTTTAAAAACACTTTAGTCATTCATGTCTCCATCAAATCCACATATGCAATTGTATGGAAATTACACTGCAAAAAATGCCTGTCGTCTATCTATCTATCTATCTAGCTATCTA
>JBBMFX010000026.1:8743150-8756272 GCA_037832545.1 Rhabdalestes septentrionalis
TATATATATCCGATCCTTTAAAAAGAGCCTACAGGCTACATATACATATGTATGATACTTGACTTGGCCAACCAAACCTGCTCCAAAACAGGGCAGTTGCAATGCAGTGTGTGTTGCTGTGAGCGGGAAACATGTTGATGTGCACCTGAAGGCCAGATTAAGAGTAAGCTGCCTGCTCCAGCCCAAATTATCTGTCAATGAATCAGCTGCTCTCTGGCACGACGCCTCTGATGGCGGCAAATTACTGTGACAAAACAGCAGCGGGCAGCTGTCAGCCATAAGCCTCTCATCACGCACTACGCTCTGATGCTGGTGCAATCGCATTTCGGGTTCACCTGGACACACAGACCAGGTCAAAGCGGTCACACGTTCTCTACAGCATCCCTGCTGCTGCGGCTGCTGCCACTGACAGCCCGCGGAAGCAGCACTTCCTGAAAAGACAGTTTGGTGGGCATACATTTTGGAGGAGTTCAGAGCATTTCTGTGACCTCAGCGACAGGACAGGAATACTACAGCATCCGAAGATGAACACCATCCCAGTCTGGTCACACTCATCCACCAAGCCCAGTGCAGGCTCATCCAATGAGCCGTTCACCTTTAAATCAGGACCCGCACAGGCCAGGAATCTGAGCAGCGTTAATCAGGGGAATGCAAGGATCAAGCCCATGAAAAGACATTTGCAGGGAAAGAGTTCGGGGCCGTTGGAGCTTAATTTAAGGGCAGCATGTGGGTCACTGCACCAAAATTGGACAATTTGCATATCTTACATTGTGACAGTTTAGCAGTTGAAACAGTCCAGGATTCTGAAAACAACTTTCTAATGTCACAGGTTAAAACTATTTTCACAATTTGAACATCTAAAATATTTATATATTAGTAATGTTTTAGACTAATATTATAACATTATCATATGAACTGACATACATAGCTTACTTTCAAAACTAAAAATAAGTCTGTCAAGGCCGAGAGAGAGAGTGAGAGAAAGAGAGAGAGAGAAAGATAACATAAAAAACATATAGAGATATGGTATAATTTGCTGTAATATAGCTTTTAACATTTGTTGTGTGTGCAAAACCCGGTCCTAGGTATATCATGACAAAAATACACAAACATTCAGGAAAGCCAACCTTCAGATATAACAACCCTGGTAAACACATCAGCCCTCTTTCATGTATAAAAACTAAGCATATGGCATTCATGATCCAGTGGGCACTGTGTATCCTAATAGCTTTCAACACTGACTTTAGCTGCTAGCCTGTACTCTGTTGTAACAAGCACTGTTACCAGGCTATGTGTACATGGGCGTCGTCACCATTCAAACAGAGGGAGACGTGACCCCCTCACATTTCATTGTTATTCGTTTGGACCCCCCCACACACACACACACATTTAACATAAATAGTTAGTTCACCAGTGCTGTTGAATCTTGTATCTTTCAAGAAACATTCTACACCACTAAATCGATAGAAGAATACACACGCCACTGTAAATCCGAGCAGCTTGTCTCTTCATATGCATGCGGTGGGTTGGACGCGGAGCTCCCAAACCCCGCCCCCACGCGTCCCCCTCAGTTTATTAATGCTTCAGATGCCTCTGCATGTGTACCACACCTATTGATCTCAAAAAAGGTTTGAAATGGTGCTTAGACAAGAATAGGGGATACAAATGATCCACTTTTATTAGAGTGGCCCGGTTCCAAACCATCATAAACAGCCCTGAAACATCCAAATGAATCCATTGTCATGTCAATATTTGTCCACTGAGACCGCATGATTGCATGCTTAATTTTCTGCACCTGTTAGTAATAGATGGGGCTGAAATAGCCGAACACAGCAACTGAAAAGATGGTGTGGAAACTTTTTGACTTATTACATACAATGGCCTAGAGGCTACTTGTACATTCTGTGAATATAAAGGCAAGGGCTCAAGTCCTCCCTGGATGTTGTGGGTGCATGTGCCTTGCAGGGATGTTTGCTTGCATTTTTTTGGACAGCCCTTGATGCTCCCACTGAGATGACTGACAGTCCTTTGAAAAATTAAGAAATAAAAATAAAAAAAACCTAGAATCATCCTCCACTCGACCTGGCAGGCCGTAAAGGATAGCAAATCGGTTCCCAAGCCAAGAGCATTTCACCCCGTGTGTGTAAAGAGGGTGATCACTGTCGTGAGCAGCTATCATGAGTAAGATGATGGAAAATTCAAAGAACAGAAAAAAAAACGTGACCCTTTCACCCTGCAGCAATTTCGCTGAAGGCTCAGAGGGCCGAGAGGTCAGGGAGTTCCACACAGCGGCTTCCCTGAATTGCAGGTTTCAGAGTGTACCGCTACTTCTCACTTCTCACTTCTCGAATGTGGTCCATCTTACATAATATTCTCTTACACAGCAAAGCCGTCAGTGAAAAAAAAAAAGCGAATCGCAGATGATTATGTATGCCCCAGAGTAACAGATGACCTTTGATTTACGACATGCCAATTATTCATAGTCTAATTAGGAGATAAACTTTCGTCGCAGCAGCTATGTAATCTCCTTAGGCCCATATGCTCACAATAAATTAAACTCTCTAAATGATTTCCAATGAAAGCATAAAGCCATCCTTTTCTTTGGGAAAATAGCACACAGTGGTGACACAATAAGCTCGAACATTACAGTATGTATCACATATAAAGCAGCATCTGTAATGAGCAACACTGCTACATTATACACGGATCAGCATTACAACCACTGACACCACTGACAGGTGAAGTGAATAAAACTGATTATCTCGTGACAATGGCACCTGTCAAGTCGTGGGATATATTAGGCAGCAGTCAGTTCTTGAATATGATGCTTTGGAAGCAGGGAAAATGGGTTAGCATAAGGATCTAAGCGACTTTGACAAAAACCAAATTGTGATGGCTAGACAATTAGGTCAGAGCATCTGCAAAGTGACAGGTTTTCTGGGAGGTTCAGGAAATGCAGTGGGTAGTACCTACCAAAAGGTGTTCGAGGAAGGATAACTTGTGACCTCCTAACAGGGTCATGTTTGTCTATGATTCATTACCACACAGTGGCCTCTTTCATTGGGAGAATGCACCCTGCCATAATGAACAAACTGTGCAGGATTGGTTTGAGGAACATGGCAAAGAGTTCAAGATGTTGACTTGGCCTCCAAATTCCCAAGATCTCAACATGATTGAGCTGGACAAACTAGTCAGATCCATGGAGACCCCACCTCTCAACTTACAGGATGTAAAGTGTCTACTGCTAACGTCTGGGTGCCAAATACCACAGCACACCTTTTGAGTTCCTCTGGAGTCCACGCCTCAACATCTGTTCGGGCGGCACTGGGGGGACTTACCAAAACATTGGGGCCACTTCTGGTAGGTCCTAATGAACGTATACTGGGAATACTGCAAAAGACCTACCAGTCATCTATAGCCATCACAATTCTGTCCCATTTCAAAGTCAATCAGATCCTAAGGCCTGTCTATTTCCCTGCTTCCAACACATCAGCCTCAAGAACTGACTGTAGACTTGCTTCCTAATATATCCGACCCCTTGACAATTTAAAGTGTAACAAGATAATCAAAGTTATTCACTTCACCTGTCAGTGGGTTAAATGTTGTGGCTGATTGGTATGCATTATACACTAGACTACAGAATTACAGGTGTGTATGTAAGTATATTACAGGTCAAAAGTTTTAGAACACCCCAGTGTTTGAAATTCGAACAGTTTAGATCCAATAAATAGCATGAAATTTTGCAAAGGACAGTGCAGGACTGCGAGAGGTTTAAAAATGGTCAGGTTACCCAGAAGTAGGAATTTGGTTTCTTGCTGTAAAACATATGATATCAGGTATGCTGGAATAATTCCATGCCGTTTTTAAAAGAAACAACCAAAAAAGAAAAAAAAAAAAGAAAATGCACGTATAAGGGTGTATTTTTTGGGGCAGGTATATTAATATTGCACTGGTGTACACACTCTTTTGGCTGTATAAAAACTGACTGTCAGTATTTACTAGACAGTCAAAAAGGCCCTTTAAAGTCCACAGATCAAAGGGGCAGTCACAGCCCATAGCCTCATTTTTGGCATATTTTTGGAGTCCCTCCCTCAAAGTATGAAATACTGGGCAGAGTTTATTATAGTGAACCAGCCAGTCTGGCTTACGAAAGCTGATAATAAATAATGACTTGATAATTATGTGCACGATTTAACAGGTCTGAGACACTTGTGTAATGTCTGGAACTAACGTGGACAGCAGTGTTGTTGCTGTTTTTTTTTTAATGGACACAAAATGGGGAAAAACAACTGTGCAAAAGGTCGCTTTTCATCCTTCCTTTGCAATGCAATTGTCCCACATCACATGATACTCTCAGGCATGCCCAATTCTTACTCATCCATCCCTCATCGTTTCCAACAAAACATAAAAGTACAGAAACCTTTTGATTGTCCTTTGAATTCAATTATTCATCCTTGAGGGCAGCGCTGCAATGACTGCATATATTGCAAATTTCCCACTTGTGGGACTAGTAAAGCCTTATTTTATCACATATATGTGTGTGTGTCGTGCGTTCTTGATTTCCTTTGTGTACATTATGCTTTTATATGTAATATGGTATTAAAAAATCATGTGGTGCAAAAAACGTGTCTTACTGTTGGACCTCTATACTCCCTCTATACACTTCCCTGGTGGCTGTCACAATATGGTGGCACGTCTGGAACTGCGCTTACACAAACTAAACGTGTGTTTTCAAGACCGATATTGACTCTCACTTGAAGAGTACAAACTGCTAGCTTTATAGACTTAATCTGTACGCATTTGCCCCCCAGCTGTTCCATCTGTGTGTATCGTGAGTAAATATAAAAGAGATTCCAAGTAAAACTGGCCTCTGTATCGTGTTTTTTTGGTATTCTGCATTGAGAGAGCACTGGTTGAGGCTTGGATAAAATCAAGCAAAACCCATGATAGTTTCATGATAAATGTTATATATTTATATGTACAATATTACAATAATGTTTTAAGTTTACAGACTTCAGAAAAGATAGTATTCATGTAATGATTTACACATGCAGAAAAATTGAATTACATTAAATATCACTTCGAAATTAAAATTCTGTCGGTTGACATTGTGACTCTTCATACAAAATACTCCAAATAATGTAAAAAAAAAAATGTTGGCAAGGGCAATACCTGCTTTACTCCTAGGGCTGATAGCAGTAGGGCTATTAATAGTATTTGATACTTGGCATTAGGAATGGTGACCTTGGCCTCTGCAGCTGCTCCAGAGCATCCCATTCAGTTGACAATGAAATACATCGAGATCATACAGGCTGTGTGGACACACCTTGAAGCAGCTGAACTGACAAATTAGAAATTGTGGATATTTTGGCCATAAAATGAACAGGCCTGTATGCAGATGAACAAATTAAAAAGTTCTAGGTATATATACACCACCAGTCAAAAGTTGTACGTATGTAAAATAGTATAGACATATATTATAATAGCAGTTGTAAATAAAAACATGTTGGTTTTGGTGTTAAACACCCCTTAGCCCATCCCAGTGATCTACCTGCGTATGTAATACCAGTAAAAACAGATTCCCATAGAGAGTATGCCACAAATATGACACAAACCTGGAACAAACAGTTTCCAATTTTAAGCAGGCACTTCTTAATCTGTACCCAAATACAGCTGGAAAGTAACGCTCCCAGATTTGTTCCCTAAAGCACTCAAGCTGTGCAAAGAGGTGGGGTGTTAGACTCAAGGTGCAGGATTTTCTGACTGATGGAGTGCAGGCTCTCAGTCACGTCTCCCCGCTATGGATGTTTGGACAGAGCAGCCTAAGGCGAACCGTGAGCCAAGACGAGGAGGAGAGCTCCATCCACGTCAAACTCTCTGCACATTTTATATGTACTAACTAATTCACTCAGCCCTATTTAAACCCACCGGTTTAATCATTCATTTCGGGTTTTTTTTTTATCCTACTTTAGTTCTGTGAAGAAATAAGTAAGATTGATGTTTTGCTTGGGTTTTTTAATGTTAAAAAGATGTACTAGACTGCTAATTATTTTAAAAGCACGGTGGAGATCAGTCCAGAAGGGTGTTCCATGAATTTTGTGACCATGTTTTCTCTTTTTGTTCGTAGCTCTAGGTGGCATCTGGCAGTAGAAGGGATTCATCAATGAGCAGAAACCTCTGGAAAAAAAAATCAAGAGAAAATGACAGCTTTTAGATTTGATGGACAGGAAAATAGACTTCAGGTTATTGAAAGCAAAAATGAAAGAAAATGATGGAGTTCAGCCGTGACAGACAGAACAACTCCAGACTTCAAGAAATGAGAGCATGAACCGAGTTTGTCAATCCCGCATTCTTCCAGCTGCACATAACAGGGCATTTTTTCATTATGACAATGAATCGTAAACAGAGGTTTGCAGTCTTTAAGGTACTGTGATTTTACAATGACAAAATAGAGACCCTGCTGCTCAAAGTGCCAAAAAAAGACAGACACTGGCGGCATCTCCCCTCCTTCAGAATCTCAAGCTACGCTCCTGAAGAAACAACCCACCAGCAGTTGCCTGATTATATGCTTCGCGTGTAATTTCTTTGTTTTCCCTGTTTCTCAGCTCCCAGTTTCAAAGTCCCAGACATCTTTAGAAAATATAGATAGTTTTAGGTCCAAAAATGAGTTTGGAGAATAAGGGCATATGGTTGCATTATGCTAGTCGCAGGCTGTGAGATGCATTAAACACAACTTGACGAATCTATTACTTGACCGAAACAGAATTTATCAGCTTGACTAGTTGCAAATTTGTTTAGTTCAATACTGATCTAGCTGAATAATGTTTTGTTTTTGTATTTGTTCAGGTCAAGTCACCTGTGGCATATTTACATTTACACCTTTCCAACCGCATCTTTTTTGTAACATTTTTCTGGTTTGAGGAGAGGAGAATATAAATAACCTCGCTATAATCAAGACATGCTGGCACAAGCAGCTTAACCACTTTGATGTCAGCTGGCTAGCTAGTGAACATGTTAAGCAAGATATTTGTTCAGATTCTCCTGTTTGTTTATCATGATGAAATTCAGCCCAAAAATATCTTGCAGAGAGAATCTAGAGTTTTGCAGTAGAGGTGGATTGAAGAGTTGAACTTGGTCCCTATGGGAGTAAGCAGGAAAATGTACAAAGTGTAATTGTGACTAGAGGTGTGCACTATGATGCAGTTTTATTGTTATCATGATTTATTATGACTGACTGCGTGTTTTTTTCTGTACACAGAGTTATAATAACAGCTCAAATTAGCACATTTACACAGGTTTCTAAGAGTTTTAGCCTTTTATCCACACTTAAATGGTTTTTAGAAACGTTTCAGTGTTTCTGTGTTTACATGTGTAAGATTTTGAGAAACTGACTGTTTTGCATAATAAGGTGTACCACCCATTTGACGTCAGATTATGTGCCATGTTCATATTAGCCTTTCATCTCCAATACCCAATGTATACAAAATATTATTGCTCTCAACCTTGTACCAATGTTTGACCTGTTTATACTCAGTTACTGTCTCTCCAATATGAAGGACAGGGTCAACTTCACATCAGGGTCAACTTCAGATGCAATTATATTCTCTGGTAATGATGTCCCCGCTCCAAGGCTTCTGATTGTTGACCAGTACTATAACGGTTTAAGGTAATATCGCCACCTGCTGCCTTGGCATGATTTTGACAGCGTTTTTGCAATGGCGCATGTATGGAGATATTTTTGAATGTACTTTTGTAGATGCAGTTTATTTTAAATGAAAACAGAATATCTCTGTTTTCAGAAATTATCGTCTATGTATGGCCATGGCCTTAGGGTGGTGGTATATAGTGTGTCATAATAATGCATTATAATCTATTTTGTTCCATATTGACCAGTAATAGAGGGCCTGCTCACACTAACATAATTCATCTTTGCAGGTAATGTCTATGATGCTCACTAAATGTGATTTCAACTCGAGTGCAAGTTGACATTATGATGCGATTTAGTTGGTGCCCTTGGGCACAAATCACCAAACTGTGCTGGACTAAGGCCCACCAGGACCAGAAGTGTTCACCCCTGTTCTAAACCCAAATCTTCACCATTTCTCTCTGTAAAAGATCACACTCTGGGGAAGCTGTAGTTAATCAATAGACCTGAATAAGCAGAATTGGGTGTATGAATATGAGTCTGGGCCACCACTCCACTGCTTGCATATAAAGTAGCTTTTAATAAGGTTCCGTTGTCATTATTGTTGTACAGCACTATAAAAATCAGGATGCAGTGGTTGCTAACCCTGGCTCTGTATCATTTTCTCTGCTCTAACACACCTAATTTAACTAATCAGCCAATTACCAAGCTCTTCCTAAGTGGGCATCTTACAGAGGGAAAAGCACTCATCGCCACTGCTGTAATCACCGTAATAGTTGCAAAACTTTTCAGGAAGGAAGAGCATTTGTAGCTTTAAATGGACAGTAATGCAGTGCTGTTATACTGACTGATACTGGGGCTGTTTCATATAAGCTGTGGATCAAATAAGGCTTTATTTTAAGCTTTAAAACTAATGTTTTCTGGTGTCAGACATTTGGAAATCTGTTTTTGACTTTCTGAAATCCATTTTGTTCTATTTTAAATGCTCCATGATGTTCTTTAAAGAGAGAATCACAAGGAATCTGAAGCCTTCATTTATTAAGAAAATTACTTGTTTGACTTAAGCATGGCTTGACTGCATGCTGTGGTCTTAATTCAGCAACTGGAACGAAATAAAAGAAAAAGTGCAAAATTAATGCGGGCCTATCTTTTTTACACTTCTGTATTGAAAATGTGTCATTTTGCGGCGTAGTAAAACCACAGGGCATCTCATCTTGTGAAATTTGTATAGTTATATCCAGAGTAATTAGAATTTATTCCATTACTTTGGACCATTTCTCTAAGTCTGTCCCTCGTGACGTTTTTCAATGATGTAAAGGGCAGGTAATCTTTCAAATGATGCTCAAAAATAAATCAGTAAACGAACAAAACACGAGAGTAATGAGGCTGTCTTGCAGTAACGATGTGTGGACCAGGAGTACTCCCGGACCAGAGCTGGGAACAATCATAAATGACCTGCTGTCTCGGAACTTACACGTCCACATGCGGATGCACGTGCCGCACATAGCGATTACACTGGCAATGCTGAGAGCGCGACCACACTCCGGACTCATCAGGCAGTTCTTGGTGCTCCTGCAGCACTGCAAGCAACCGTTCGGCCCAGAATTGGAGGTCTTCTTATCAGGAGACTGGCTCGCGGCCACGTTGCTCGTGTGCTGCTGCCTAACGACGTCGGGGTGGTCCTTCTTCATATAATCCTCCTCCATGGCCAGCTTCCCAGCACCAGCCTGCGGGAGAGTGTGAAGGAGACAGGGAGTGACAGACGGACTCATGGGCAAAGAGAGCCAATCGATGTTAATTCTGTTCCGGTATCTCAGATCATCCTTTCATTGTCATTAACTGATATGGAAATAGGTCGATACTGTATGCATCATCAAGCCGCTATCTGCACACTGCTGACACACACTGGCCTTTGGCAAAATGCCTAAAGGAAAGCATGAATGTTGTCTCGGAGCTTCAAGGGCAATTAGCCATGTGCTACCTGATGTGCTCTAATGTCTGGAATGGACAACATATATTCTTAAAAATGAAATGATCCTACTTAAGTTATTGGCTTCTTTAGCTTGGCACTGGAGGTGTGAGGCTAATATTATTAGCAAATGCTAGAAGTCAGTTGTCACCCAAATATCCCAAGTAATTTCCTTAAATATACATGGCAAAAAGATTGTGTACAGAAAAAGAACGGCCCTCTCCCTTTTATTCTTCAGTTTCAAAAATGTGTATCCTGCAAAAAACACACCACAGTTGTCTTATTATGAAACATGTGGATTGTTACATCCTCCCTAGTTTGGAAATTCAGGTCAAGTAATGATTTCATACACTGGTAATTTCAAATGACAATATAACATGTGCAAATACCCCCTGCTATTTCCAGATAGAAACTCAATTACATGTTTAAAAAATTAGCCATTATGCAGTCACGGTTGAAGTGTTTTAAGTGTTCCCGTCAAATGCTTCTATTTTAATCAACGTTTCAGTTCAAACCATCAGTGCTAGGTGCATGTTTGAGATCCATCCAACGAAAACCCTTTTGACCTGGTGTTTTGTTTTTTATATTTTATTTATATATATTTTTTTAAAGCGGTATAGCAATCTACTCAAAATATATACTGCCAAATACGGTGGCATTCTAAACTATATTTAAAACTAAAAATGTACATAAATGTGATCTTGGAAGTGTATTAGTTGCAGAGCAGCTCCCAGGATCTTTAACATGACAGTGAAAATTGATTTTGTCACAATAAACAGCTGTCAAATCCTAAATCTGTTTTAAAACAGTATATTTAGAAAAGAAAAAGGCTAATATTTACAGCTAAAGTGGTCACATGGTGGTATTGGGATTAGGATTACTATATTAATATACATGCTACCAAAAGACTATATTGCAGACAAATACATGCAACTACCCTTTTTAATTAACAGTTTTTAGCAGACACTTTTCTCCAAAGTGACTTTGATTCCCTAACTACAGGGGAAAGTCTCTCTGGAGCTACTGGGCCTTGCTCAGGAACCCAGTGGTGGTACACTGAAGATAGTATTCAAACCCATGAGCCCTTGGTCCATAAGCAAATATGCTAACCACTACGCCACCTCCACCCTTGCTTCGTCAGCGATTGATTGGGTTTATATATCAGTTGTCATTATTCTATTGTACAAAGCCATTGATTTTGCATTTTGACAAATGAGTTTCATTCTGACTAGAAGCCATGTATTGGACTGTGCTTATTGTAGGGACATTTTTCTCTTTTTTTCCATAAAAGCAAGTATGTGTAAAATACCAGCCTTGTGTCTTATTCTTAGACCATTTAAAGTGTTGGGACATGTTTCTCAGGCATCTCTGCTTTTTAACTTTTATTTATATTATATATATACACACAAACAATGTTGTAAAAAATAAGAGGCCACTTTTCCTTTCTTTCTGTTCACCCTTTGTGCAGTTTGCAGCAGTGTGTATGTCTGTAATATGCACAGGTTGCAATTCTTTTATGAACTGTTACAGTGTGAGCTGTGTAAAAAATAAGAAATTCCTCCATATGTGTTGTGAGTACAGTAGTATTTGTACAGCAGCTTTTCTATATACAGCAGCTTCACTCTTGATTCAGTTTCTAACAGAATGAAACAGAGCTCACACATGCACAAACTGCTCTTAACATCACTGTTACAATTGTTGCAATGATAAAACAATGTAAGAGTGTTTTGTAGTTTAACATTTCCAAGCTTTAATAAAAGATGTGTATTATTTTTTTATTTTCTCCGAACAGTTTTTGGTTTGGAATTTTGAATCGAGTGTATTCAATCTTTTATAAAACAATAGTGACTTGCACATTTTACACAGACACACTCCCACAAATTACAAAAGCAATTACCAGTATATTGTATGGTCTCTTATTTTTTTCCCATAGCTGTATGTCTAAATCACATTTCTGGTTGCACAAAAGAGAAAGCTTCCAAGTATCCAAATTATCCGGCCCAGCCCTAGCAGTTACATTCCACTACATAATGGTGTGAACTATACACTAAACATTCTCCACTAGGTTTTCAAATACCAAGACACAAAACAGGTCTAAAATATTGCCCTGTGTTTCTGCGAGTAGGGCACGGTCCCAGACCTCATCTTAGTTTTTTTTCTGGGTGCTGTGTCACCTCCTTGAGTGCTCCTCTCTCCTTTCATTTCATGACTCACAAGTCACAACGCACATAACCATTAAAAAACAGAGTGAAGCCTTACGAACAGTACCAGGGTGCCCAGTCACCTGTCTCACCTCTTCAGATTTGAATCATTAACTTTAGCTCCCGGCTAACAACTTTATTATCATAGCGCTGTGGGGGGAGAATGGCGACACTTTCATCAGTCTGTGAACATTTTCGAGATAGAAGCGGCAGAACTGGACCCACATTGCTTCCTCTTTGCTCTCTCCTAGGGCGTTAAGGCATGAAAGCAAAAGCCAAAGGAATGGATCAAATTACCAAACAGCAAGTGCAGCAATTGAATGCCCCCTCCCCCCACCACCACCACCAGCACACAATTTTTATGCCCTTTATTTTTCTCAAATCTTTCTTAGGCCCTGGTGGTTGTTATTCTTTTTTAAGAAACCGAATTAGCCGGAATTAAAACCTTCAATCACGCCGCTGTCACCGCACCCGAGAACAGAGAACACAATAATAGCTGAGCCTCATCAAATAGTCTTTATTTACCTCACACGATTCTCTGCTGTCTTCCTTTTCACCCTTCAAAAATGTGCTCTAAACGAGCCAGAAAAAAAAGATATATATTCCTTTTCTCGCTGCCTCAAATTGAGATGTACCTGTCTCTGCTGTTGACAGAACAGTCTACAGGGCAGTGGCCCTCTCTCACTCACGGAACAGAACTCGTCTAATTTCATCCTCAACTGTGGGCTGCGGTGCTCCCGTGGGTGTGCATTCAGGTTTTTCCAGCTTGGCCCACTTAGAACGGGCACATTTCTAAAGTCCTTGCATGTCAAAGAAGCCTGTGTACTCCTTCCCTTTCTTGCCAGTAAGTGCACAAACTCGCTCATCGTTTGTAGGTCATCCAAATGGAATTTTACAAATGCAAGGCGGAGAACTGCTTTCCAAGGTGTGAGCAAAATTCATTGCCAGACTGTGCATCTGAGATATCCAATATAATATATTTCAATGGGGCCTCTCCGCAGATTACGGCATGTCCTCACACAGGAAATGAGAGTCTCTTCAAGTTCTGAACCTGGAAAGGTTCTGGATCCCTGCACACATTCTCAGAGTCACATTAATCAACCCAGCGCAGTCACATAGTGCGGCAACCGGTGACAACAGAGAGGTGAGAGATGCGCATCCATCTGGTCCCACAGCTCCCAGAAATACTGAAGCCTTCATGTCCTCAGTGGGCTAAACCACCTGTTCTTCATTCAGAGAGGCACCTACACAGCAAACAAAGAGTTCTAAAGTTACATTTCTAGATTAAAATGCAGAGACAAAGAAAT
>JBBMFX010000026.1:8766604-8783801 GCA_037832545.1 Rhabdalestes septentrionalis
TCTTCTTTTCTTTTTTACATACTATAAAAAAATACCAGCTATTGTTTACTTGGTGCCAAAATCCATGGTGAATGGACCAATAGAAATGTCCCAAAATGGGCATCATGTTAGCATGTCTTAAAGTCGAAATTCTTTTTACTTCTGAAATTGTGAAAGTACGATGTTTTCTATTCTGGCAAAGGCACTATTTCCCCACTTTCAAAGAATAGAGTACACAAAGTTTCAAAGAAAAAATTGCCAAGAAAAATTGTGTAGCACTGACATGTTACCTGACTAGTGTGACAGAAAATGTCCAAGGTCATTGACTTCAAGGTAATGGGGGAAAAACAGCCTGATGACTGGCCTCCAGTCTTTATATCCCACTGTAAATCTCCAGGACAGAAAAAAGAAGGTTTCTGCTCCCGTTACTGTATGCAGTCACTGAAAAGCAATTGTCAAAAATACAAAAAATGACACTTGAGTTTGGCCCGGGGAGGGGTGGTGTTAATGCCAAGTAGGATTTAGAGTACATGTTTAGCTCCAGTTGTTGTTTTAACATTCAATAGTCAATAAACTTTACTCTGGTTGTATTAGTCACACTGTGGATGTCAGTGTATGCGTCAGAAGCACTGTGGATTTGATTGATGTCCTAGATAAAATCATCACAGCATTGTTTTCACCTTGTCACTGGAGTTCGTTTCAATCATTAACCCCTGTCAATCAAGCAAACTCCTGCATGATATCAGCCATGCAATCCAGCACAAAGGAAGAAGCTCAGCATCTAACAATCCACTTGCCCTTACAGATGCAGATTTCATCCATGCTCATTTAACTAAAGCCTGTGATGTAGTGAAATGCTGAAATACACAATTCATCCTCCTAGTTGGTAAATGGAAATGTCGCTGCAAATAAGGTCCATTCTGAATGTATTTTCTCTCTGCAACATCACAAACACATACCGCATTTACATATATCAGCCTAGCACTTCAGCTTTCCTATTCATGGTCAATTTCTAAGGCGTGTTTCAATCTAGACTGACATTTAGACGAGACCCATTACAGAGAAACCAAACAGACATATCTGATATAGGTTGATCTAAAGGTCCTAATAACAGAAATATCATGAGTGGAAACATCAAAAATGTCATAATAAATAAGGCAAAAATGGAGTTTAAATAGTGTGTTAAATAATGCATATTTGGGTACATGAACTCACATGAACGTCCTAAGCAAAGAAAAATCTTTTTTTTTTACGATCCGCCCCCTTTAAATACGGGTGCAAATTGGACCTTGGCGGAAGGCTAAAATAAATCCATTCTCTTAGTTGCACAGCTTGGCTGTAGAGCCAGAGCTGCAGAGATGTCAGCAGTCAACAGGCCCCTCGCCTCATCCATCAAAGGGGAGAATGTGCTGTTAGTGAGGGAATTTACACAGCACGCCGGGGGAAGCGCTGAATGACTGCTGATTTATGGTCCGAGACCGAGAGTGGCAAGCCAAGGCAACCAGCAAGCACTCTCTCCAACACCTGAGCTCTGAGAGAGAAATGGAGAGCGAGGGGGGAGAGATGGAGAGAGAGATGAACAGACAGAGGGAAAAGAGTGTGTGGGTGTTAGAATGAGGGAGAGAGAGAGATGATGGAAAGCTCTGCCCTGAAATCAACTAGATATTCTTGGACAGTCAAGCACACATTATAATAATAAAAAAGAATCTTAATACCGATTACCAGTAGTTTGCAAACTCAAGTTCTGGTCTCACACATCCTTAAGGAATCCCAAATATGATGTAATTATGAAAGGTAGCTGGCACTGTTTCAAGAAATCCTTCTCTGAACCTTCACTTTTTCATCAGAAACTCTTACCACCATGTGGGTTTACAAGTACTGACTGTAGTCCATCTGATGCTGCATATTTTATGAGCCACACTCAACCACATCCATCAGTGCAAGTGCAGAAATGATTTGGGTGATGGGCCATTTTCTGCAGTGATCCCAACCCAGTCCACTGATAAAGAGGAGGCACTGAATTTCCTTGACTCAAATGAATGCATTATTTCAACACCATTACTCTGTCACTTAGAACCACCAGTCACGTGAAACCAGCCGTCACATCTTATCAAACTGCTGCTAACGCAGTGTCACCTGACAGCAACATGCCTGGAGGACACTGAATGCCAGTGCTGTTTCAGCAGCTAACAGACACGTATGGTGGATAAGACAGCTGGTCCAATCACTTACAAAAAATATATAAATAAAAGGGTTTGATGCAAAACTTATAATTAAAAATATTAATTCTTCAGTCCTGTTGTTAATATTTTGTGTACATATATTTATATAAATATATATATATATATACGTATATTTTAGGGAAATATTTTAGGGCAACCAAAATTGAAACCTCCCAAAAATTATAATTATTAAATTATTAAAAGAATAAATCTGTTACAAAACTAAGAAAATATTTATTTTGCATTCAAACAATGCACAATATAAACACAACGTTTTATTTGACCCCACTCATGCATAGCCTAAAAGCAAGATTACAAAAATATTATACAATTAACTCTTTTCTCATAAAACTAGTGAATTCAAGTGCATTTCAATATTCTGAGCAAAGTGCATGAAAAATTGCATTCAGAACAAGTGCTTAAAAACTGTTATAAAATAACATTCTCTGTAGGCCAGTAACAAAATAGTGCAATAAACAAAGCCCATATATTAACTGTAATCACTGGAAAACTTTCTTGCCTTTTCAGAAACACAGACAGAAAGCGACCATGTCATATGTGGACCCACTACAGCACAAAAATTCAATCGCTGCATTTAACCCATTCACCAAGTGAAGCAGGGGGCAGACAGGAACACGGCACCTGGGTATGCAGTATGTGGAGCCGTATGTAGCACCGTGCTCTGGGTGCCAAGCTGGCATGCAAATCGAAACCACAACTTCCTGATTGCAGGGCGAACGCCCTAACCACTAGGCTACCAGCTGCCCTTTTCTCTTTATTTTATATGATAATTTGTTCCTGATGTTCAGAAATATATATATATATATATATATATATATATAAATATACACACACACATACAGTAAACCCCGCTTAATTGCAGTTTAGCAGTTGAGTCTCTCACTGATTTTTTCTGAGAACTGAACTAAACAGAAACTGCAGATATCCTCCGCAACTTTTTTGCTTTTGTGACGTGCGGGTCTCGTCGAACCCACAATTCATCCTAATGCTGAAAGTAGCCAATCCGAGAAAATTCTTTATTTCTCTTTTCTGCTAATTGGCTGCTGCCCTGTGACGCATCCGTGGAGGTCTTATTTTTTTTGTTTGATTCTTCTTAAAGCACTTTGCCGTTGCCCTGTGACGCATCTCAAGAGGTCTTATTTTTTATCGTTTGGTTCTTCTTAAATCCCTGTATTTTTATTACTATGATTTAAATATATTTATTTCTATATTTATTTACTTATGCTAGAAAGGGCATACCAAAGACAATGTGTGAATTACAGTACAGTGGATACAGGGCTAACATCTGTGTTTACATTCTATATCTGCAACAGCAGTTCATTGTAAACTGTACAGTACAGATACAGGTTTACCATTACATTTTCTTCAAGGGTAAAGAATTAGGCTTAGGTTAAAAATGAATGTAAAGAATTTTGTGAGCGTATTTGTATGCATATTAAGGGTTTACATTATTTTTGCCGCATCTCAACCGCATTTTTTCACTGTACGTAGGTGCTCTTGGAACCTAACCTCTAAGATAAGATAAGGTTTACTGTATAAATGTGATTTATTGTAGATGTTTGTATATATTGTATACTTATTTATATATGTTTATACAGGAGATCCTCGAGTTATGCCACAGAACTCTTCCTTCGACAGTGATGTGACATGAATTTTGGTGTAAGTCGAAACTCACACCAGCCAAAGTCACTTACGGATCCGAACACAAAAACACAACTAAACCACAAAAAGGAAAAGAATAACTCCCACATTCATATGCTGTGTTAAATGCCTATTTTTCTGTGGCACGCAACCAAACTAGTTTACCCAAGTATTCTATAAGTATGTGGCTCATGGTGTAAGCCGAGTGGGAGTGGGAGTGAGAGCAACTGTTGTAAACTCAAAACGTTGTATGGGGAGATTGTAATAACTTGAGGACCCCCTGTATGTATCTATTCAACCTACTGATGTTTAACTGATTAGAGTTGATTTTTAAGGTATAAACAAAGGTTGAACAACCATAATGTAGTAATTAAACTTGGTACATAAATCTACATAACTGTCATGTTTGAACCCCACAGGGATCCAATTAACATTACCCTTGTGGTCATAAATTAACCCCTGATGAACGACCAGAGGATGTCTATCTCCAAATGACATATAGTGGATTGTTTCAACATACAGTGACTAGTGAGTGCATATGTGGTTTCAAACAAAACCTGTAGTGCTGTTTTGACTAAATCACCAGTGCAGTCTACACACCACCATCATGTTGGGCCACAAAATCTGCTGAGTGGTTGTCCCCTTTCTATTTATATTCCATACTAATAAAATGTGCAGTGATATATGGGCAGTAGTCCCTACTGGAAAGTGTTTCTGATAAAATGACTATTACGTGTAACTTCAAGGTTGCTGTTCCTAACATACTGGCCACAGTGAAGTGTAGGGAGGCACACAGCAGCTTTAAGCTAGCATGTCCAACACAGATGCTCATGGTCTAGCAAACCCCAGGCCAAACAGTGATGATGAGGAAAGTTGGAGAGCAGGAAAGGGCCTGATGGGAGATTTATTGGCAATGTTGATGCCCTGGGGCGAAGCTCATGGTGGACTGTGCTTGTGCACACAGATACAGAGGGTGCAGCAGACTAATAAAGCAGAAGGACAGAGCCACAGGACCCTAAGCCGGCCTCTTTAAATGCCTGAGGACAACGGTAGTTTGGTATTTGGGTACGTAATCCATCTTTACACTCAAACTCAGCAGGCCCTTTTGCAGACAAACTGGCACAGGCGAAGGAGCTGAATTATTGATGTCTCATATGGCTGAGTCACTCATTCAAAGCGCTACAGTAATACCTCAAGCTTACAGGGCTGAACACAAGGCTGTAATAACACAAAGCATGCAAATTTAATGGTTTGATGAAGAAACGTGGGATACATATGGCCATGTCCGTTACACAGTGAGCAGATCCAGGATCTTATTACTTGTAACACCATCAAAGGCTTGGATTTTTTTTTCTCCCCATCACTCACAAGCTAATTTTGCCCATGGTCTACTTGCAAGCTAATTTTGTCCACAATGTAATCAACCCCAGTTTTCACAAATATGTGCTTGAACATTCTCCGGGGGCACCAAAGAAGAAAGCAATTGCTGCTGGGTAGCTTCCCGCGAAAATGAAGAGGTTGCAGGGTATCTGTAAATTAAAGGTTTTCCATTGTGTGGGAAAATAGATTCGTCAGGAAAAAGGAATAAAAGCCTCGTTCATTTTTGGATTCTCATAACTCTAAGAAGCAGCGTGAATACTTTTAAGTCAGTCGTCCATTGATGCGCGGCAGCATTTATGAGCAATGCGGTGCTGTTGACAGTCCCAGAATGCAAACCATGCTATGTGCAGAAATTGCTCTGCCTTTGTTTTCCCAATCATGAGCTGTTTCTCAGGCCATATATCAAAACAACGTGTCAGGCAGCTGCATGGAAACAACCCTCCGATAATTCATGGCCGATTAATTGCAAATGGGCGGAAACAAACATTTGTAGCATCATTAGCGAGAACGCTGTTGCGCACTTAACGTGTAACGCAGTGTTCCACTGGCCTCTTACTTTTACACTTTCAGAGAGTGCCAAACCCCAACCCAAACTTAGTGGGCAGAGTAGTGGGCAGGTTTTGACATGTTTCAGAGCACTTGATGCCTGACTTCAGAGCAGCAAAGTCAATTAGGCGTCACATTGTCGGAACCCAATTCCTGTGCCCACTCCCTGTGCCCACACAAAGGGGGCTTCAATACACAAAAAGCAGCTCATGTTCAAAAGCATCAATGTGACTCATATCTCTGTTTTGTCACATTCCATTCTGCTCTTCAATCCAACAGAGGAAAATGCTGAGATACATCCAAAGCTCCAGACACGTTCGATGAGAAGCCCCTCAGTGTCCCACAAAAACTCAAGGCAGTTTGACTCATTCTGACGCTGACAGAGGATCAAAAAGGTTGCATTTGTACGGTTTGTTTTAAAGCCGTGCAATTTCATTAGCCCAGCTGTTAATTGTGTGTTCCGCTCATCAGTGACCTAAAAGAGCAGCGGCTCCCTACTTCATTAAGGAATACATTGTGCCTCAGCTCCGATTACGTCCCCTCTGCTCTTTGTGCGTGTGGTTCATTAACTTGCAGCCCCTCACACTGTATTCCCTCCTCCCTGTATTGACTAAAGTTCTTCACACGAACTGGGATGGCCCTATCCACAAAGAGAATATGTTTATTTATACAGAAACATACACATCATGTACTCCGGTTTGAATTTTGACACGAGAATCTTATGCCGGATAAAAATTGACTCCTGCATCCGACATCAATAACTGGCTTCTTTTGTAGCTGCTGTTGTGGGAGTTTTACAGATCATTAAAAAAAAAGATCAATTTCACTTAATGGGATAAAAAAGCTAAAAGGTCTTATGCATGTGTGTTGAATGTGTTTGTAATTTCAAGTTATATTTATTTTATTTATGTGAGGCAGGTTACAGCGTCAGGGTGGATCAGATTCTTGCAATCAATTCAGCATGAGCATGGGTATCTATTTGCTGTCAGTTGCCTGAGTGTTCTTCCTCAAGAGTGTTGAAATGTCCAGTGATGATGCGTTAGTAGCAGTTTGAAATTATCCTGGCTTGACACGACTTGGAAAAAGTTCAGGCTACTCTCAAACTACTCCTCATGCAGACTCCAACAAAAACTCACTCTACTTACTCTTAACTGTGCCTACTCTTTTACTCATAGACAGCCAGTCTGTCCAACAGTGATTAAGCTGTACACGGAAGACTTCCATAGTAAGTATCCCCAATAGAGACTCTTTTTACTCTCGTCAGGGTCACCCAGAGGAGGAAGCGTTTGAGTCTTGGTTCCTCCCAAGGTTTCTCCAGCTTAAGGGAGCCTTTCCTTACCTCTGTCACCCTTGGCTCGTTCACTAGAGTCTCAGACCTCTGTAAAGCTGCTTTGTCACAATAATGTTTAGAAAAATTGCTATATGTAACATTGAAATGGACTGTCTTCACCATCCCAGCTTGGTAGTATTGTGTGATAGGGTGGACATAGCTAGGGGGTCAAAATGGGCATGACTACAATTATGGAATAAAATTAGATATACATTTGAAATGTTTAGACAAAACATATCTTTGTAGAGTAAGAGATTCCATAAAAATGTAAACTTTATGTTATTGTGGGTCATTGAATTTTGTCTTGTAGTTAGTATGTTATGCTATTGAATTTTGAGCTTAGGTTTACCATAGGATTATGTGTGACTGTAAACAAAAGTAATATTTTGTTTTTTAAGTTCTAATTACTCATTTATTTTGTTTAATTTCCATGTTTTGTGTTGCCTGTAGATGAAGGGAAAGTATGCTGGCCAGAATCCCTGTATTACAACGGTCATTATTTTTTTGGACAGTACATACAGTGAGCTAAATGGTCTTGTTTGCTAATTCTCCTCAAGTGTACCATTATCATTAGCACATGCAATACACAGTCTGACCAGTCAGATAGATAGTGGCTTATGATTTGTGCACTGCTCCTTCCTGCAGCAACTGTGTAGACCTCCACATTATTACCAGAGTGGGATCCGTTCTTTCACTATAAACTTTTGATATATGTGAGTGCAGACCACACCATCAGCGTGTTCCTGCACAATGAGATGAGATTAGATTACTGTAGGAGCGAAGAGGACTCAGAGAACTTGGGCTGGAGTTGTGGAATGTTTCTGCTTTAAACTACACTGTATGGACAAAGTATTGGAAGGCCTGACCATTACATCAGCAGGGACTTTAATGTGACTGGATTTGAATGCATGCATGATATTTATTTCATTTATGTGAGGCAGGTTACAGCATCAATGTAGATCAGATGTTGATTCTTATAGATCAGATGTTGATTGAGCACGGGTATCTTGTTTAGGCTCAAAGTAAGTGTGTATAAGTGGTGGGTCTATTAAAAAGTCATATGTTATCTTGCACAAGCCACAAATTATGCCTTGGGAATAACCAATTGAAGCAGTTGAAAGGCTGTGTTGAAATAAAAATAAAGCCTTTGTTTTGTTTACCGCACTCCAAACCATTTAAAAATATGGTGCTTTCAGGAGGTCCAGCAAAAGCATTCTAATGCCAGTGAAGTTTTTTTTTTACATGACTTCGTGATCACCACACCTCCTGAAGGTGGAGATAACTGCTCCAAAAAAGAACAAGTGGCTGCTTTGTTGTGCCATATCTTGTTAGGAGCCTTCTGAAGTGTGCGCAAGATCCTTTGATCGTTTGTTGTTTCCCTGAACTAGCCAAGCAAACCCCCAGGAGGACGAGTGAGGCAATGAGTCAAGCGTAGCTTTGGGTTAGATGTTTGGTGTGTGTAAGCCAGTAGCCACAGTGGAAGAGGGAGTTATTAATCTTCTCTCTTATCTGCTCTCTCCTGCTGTTGTCTCAGCTGTTTGTTCCCCTCAGGCCACAGACGGTGTGACACAGGAGCTCCAGCATGGAGCTTTTAATGAACGCTGAGATGGCCAGTATCAGCTTCTCCACAGGGGCTAACTTTATATTAAATCTGCTATTGATTGCCCTAACTTTCTCATAGCTCCAGTTTAAGTTTGGTTTGATGTTTTGAAGGTGCTGTGGCATAGAGCCGGAGACAAGAAACTGCAAAGAGCTTACCTTTGATCTGTTTTCCTCAGGAAAGAAACAAGGACACACTGTAATAGACGTAACGCACCACTCTTACCGAAACCCCTTGGTGCTCTGCTTGACCCAGAACCCACATGGTTTCATAAAAATACTGAATTTAATTTCAGGAATAAATTGTCAGAAAAATCTATGCAGAAGAGTGATAAGAGAACTCTTATGGATGCAAATATCATGTTAAAGTGTGAAATGGTGGAAATCTGATTTGACAAGTTATTTTACTTTAGTAAACAGCCACATGTCTCATTGTCTGACATGCAACATTACACTCTAAGTCCCATATAAACCTGGAAAGTATAAGAAAAACCTTGTAAAAGTGTTGTGTAAACAGTTGACTCAAAATATCAAGTCTAGTCAGTTCAGGCGAGGCTGGGGCTTTCTCTTCTTCCGTATTGGAATATTTAACCACCAGGTTCATATTAGAAAGGTGAGATACTATTACTGATTGCGTTCTTAGAGTCACATCCAGAGTCAGGTAACCCAGACATAAAGTATCATCGCTGTCTGGCGGAAACCTCGTAACTCCAGACTTGGTCTTTGTTTTTGTTTTTTCATAAATCAATACTATTGGTCAGTCTCCACGTGGGTCTGTAAAATTTTGAATTTCATTAACCAATGAAATGTGCTAATATGTTACACCAATTTTGATGACACAGTATTCATTTATTTAGAATACACATAGTTTTTTGGGTTTCCTGGACATATGAGGTTTCGGCCCAACAGCGACGGTGTTTTTTAAATGGATTGTGTGTAATTAGTGGTGTTCTCTAAAAGACCAGAGTAATTCAGATCTTACTGAAAAAGTAACTGCACTGCGATTAAAGTGCACTATACAGTGCATTATTAACAATGTACTCTTGGGCGCTGCACTGTATTTTACCTTGAATTGTTCACTGCAATCTAGGTCATTTTACTATTTGTTTGTAAAACATGCCACATTAATGCAGAATCTAAAATAAGATAAGATAAACCTTTATTAGTCCCACAAATGGAAAATTTGGTTTATAAGTGTTGTCATATTTGCTTCAGCAGAGTTTTCAGAACCAGAGTGCAACCAAATAAAGAACAAATAAACATTTTCCAATTTACTAAATGAAAGTCTAAATCACACGATCATAAAGTAAAAAGTTTATGATTCAACTCAGAATGACCTTGACCACACAGATGTTTGCAGGATGCTGTTGCACTGGTTGAATGGAGTAAACATTATGCTGCTAGTGTTACACTCTCGCCCACAGCCCATAGAACTGAAAGAATACTCAGTTTGTTATTTATTTACTGAAATGTGTGCTGCTAAGATGTCATACAATGGATACAATGACCCACCATAAGCTTCCACCAGAGGACTGAACAGAAGAACGGCTATGGAAAAAATGCCAACATGAAGAAATATTCTCCAACATTTCTCAAGTAGCGTTCGCTTGGAGTATTTAGCTGCTGACACTGAATCTACAGGTGGACAAAACTGGACATATATTAAAGCAGTGAGATGAAATGTTGTCCATTTATTCCCATATAACTGCAGCTCTTTACAGAGCTTTGTAGTCCTATGGCACAGTCAAGCTGGTGTAAAAAGGGAAACTGTGTCCACAATGTTGGAAGCATGGCGTTTGTCTGGATATGCAGACACATTAAGATTGACTTTCACTGGAAGTAGGGGGTCCAACCCAAACACTGGAAAACATTTTGTCCATATAGTGTACATTCACGCATACACATTTTTATAGTCAGCATGACTAAATTAATAAATGCCACCTTGTTGACTGCAGAAGTCATACAGGTCTACAATACAAACAGTATCAGTCTTGAAATCACGTATCGTCACTCAATTGAACATAGCCCATTTTAAAATGCAAATTAATTCATGGACAATTGTTTGGATGAGGAGGTTGAAGTGAACTAAGAGCTCATATTTGCCTCAGAAGTCTCAGGTCTGTTAAAACCCTGAATATCTGAACAGTACTGGTAAAGCAACAGATACTGCTAGAGTTTTTATTTTTTCTACGCCCTCCTCTCCCTTGTCAGCCCTGCGCCAACTGAGGATTAGTTATACTTCTGAAGCTGCCTTGAGAGGAGAGGGCTGCTGATAAGTTGCAATATTCACACAATAAAGGGAGAATGAAGAAGAAAATAAAAGGCAGTACAGATAGCAGTGAATCGCTTTGGCTGTAGGACCTGAAATCAATACTTTGAAGCATAGCGATAAACTGTTTATCACCCAGAGTAATTAAACTTTTATACATTTGTACAGGAAACTGACAACTTTTGTCTCTCCACAGAATAGCAGGTGATTCTGAGGATGCGATAAAGAGTGCAAAGAGTTCTTTCACAGGAGTTCCCTGAAAAAGCGCAATGCGAAAGGCTGAAGCAATACACAGAGCGTCTGCTTTCCTCTAATTTCCCAGTGTTTACCTTTGCAAGAGATATATAAGAGAAAACAAGCAGCACAAAAGTGCACTGTGCATGGTTCTTGCCCCGGGACTCTTCCCCGGATGCTCTCCCTCACCAGCAACAAGGTGAAGAGCAACTTCAAACACGGAGACTCTCAATGGCAGGAGGGGGGGGGAGGCTTTCTCCTTCGCAATAGTTCACAGCACTTACAGAAACAAATTGCACAGAGCAGTCCGTGAGTTTCTATTTCTTACTGGAAACAACTGGATGTAATACAATGACCCTCCTGAGAATGACTGTGTTTGCTGTTTCATGGAATCTAAGACAAGAACAGTATCTCGGGCTGATCAGACACCTGTAAACGATCTGAAGACAACGAGCAAGGAGGCAGACGGTGAAGATTGTCATTCCATTTTTAACCTCACAATGATTTATTTAGTAACTACTATGAAACGAATATTCCAAGTGGGACGTTTATTAGGTACACCACTGCTGTGTCTACACTAAGTGGCCGTTTCATCAGAAACCTCTGATACTCTGTATGTATCTGTTGCTGCACAGTTTACCAGCCTCTCTGTTTCTCATCCATCAAAGGAAAGGGACCACCACTGCTGAACATATATTATTTGGCCACTGTCTCAAGACTAAATAGTGGTCTAGACTTCATGGTAGTGGCAAATTATTGTGTGTTGTCCTGGTCAGTGGGTAGGTACATGATTTTCCAAGGTTTTTGCACACCTCTGTGTCACATCTGGGTTATATACAGGTGAACAGTCTTCCTGTGCTCAGAAATGGAGGAACTTACAAAATGTGCATGAATAAAAAAATGCTCTACATTAAATATGAACGATATTCTCTAAATGCATATTTAGAAATTACATGGAGGAACTGAAGTGGGCGTTTAAATGTGAGAGGTTTAATAATCCCGGCACACAATGGATTTTAAAGTGTGACTGAATCCCTCCCTTTGACTTATGTTATGTTATCACACGTGCTGTTTTTAGAGGCTGGAAATAGATTTTTTCCCCCTATTCTTAATAAATGAACAGGAAAATGCAAAGCACAGTCATTACTACATTATGATTCCAAACTGTACCTGTGCACCTACAGTTTTTCAGTATGGCTCAGTAGAGTTATTGAAATGGGTCTTATTATAAGAAATTGAAAATTACACGCCTTAGGGAGCCATTATGATGGATTTTTTTAAAAGAAGGCCACACATCTACAACAGTCTTGAAATGGCAGTTAGTGTGGTTTCGCATTTATAAATACGAGCTTTCTGGAGTTCTTGCAAGTTTGGAAAAATGAAATGTACAGAGGGTTGAAAATATAAGAACGGCTTAGCCACTACACATTCAAATCTGTCCCCTCGGCATCCTATCCCCGTCAATCATTTGAATAAGCTGCTTTCCTCTACTGTGCTGTGACAATGTATGTCAGCAGAGAGGAACAGGATGACTGGAAATGGCTGCTGTGCGTCATTTGTATCACTCCAGGCCTCGAGTGGTAATTTATTCAAGGGCTCAGTGTGTGCCCTCTTGGTAAACCACGTTCCTCTGTTCGACCTTCCTGCTGGTCCAGATGCAAAGGGCCCTTGGTTCCATCAGTCACTGCAGGGCATTGACCTAATGCATGTGCACCTCTCAGACTCTGTACTGAAAGCCTGGTTCACATTTGTCCAATGAGACATGATGCTTTTAGGCCATTCGATCACGGTGAACTCTCTTATTTTTCAATCTCTGACATCAGTCGCAGTAATGAAAATATGTTTTGGACCCCAGTTTTGAAATGTTCTTGTGAACAGCCAGCATCCAGCAGGTGGCTATGTGTTCCAGCAGCTCTCTGTAGTGTGTGTTGTTTTTACTTCATCAGCGGTATGTGCTGCAAAATGAATCAGGTATTATAAATTAAATCATGTCATTTTTTTACAAAACCAAATATTTGATTAGGAGTATTGATTTAAAGAATGCAAGATTGGGTAATATGTTTTAGAAACTGACAACTGATTAAACCATTATCATAAAATGAATCTGATGCTAAAATCTGACTGATGGAGACATTGTACAATCCCCAGTGCTTGAAGTGGGCCGGAACGCAGGGGAACGCAGTTCCCGAACTTCTGTATTTTCGTCTTTTGGGTTCTGCCACTTTTTTCTACGTTCCAGTACTTACTGAAACTGATCGGAAGCAGCGACAGTGGCCCGAGAATATGTCGGAAAATTAGAGTTCCTGCACTTCTTTTTTCCCACTTCAAGCACTGACGATACCTGATACAGGCAAATATGACTGTCTCCTATCCAAAGTCCCATTCTTTGAGGAGATTATTCTGTGCTATTGCTCATAATATCTCATCATTTAGGAGTGTGGACCAAATAAAAATGTAATATAGGACCAAATCAAAGTATATAATCCTTGCAGTTATGATGCTTGATGGCTTGTGTTTAACAGGAACTTAAACTTAACTTTAGCCAAAGGACTTTATTTATCATCTTGCTTCAAAATAACTTTATTCTGTAAAGTTTTTGTATGAAGTATACCAATCATCAGTTTCAGTTGGAAAAACAATGTGCTTGGCATTACATAACAGTGTTAATAGTATAAATCTAGGAATTCAATTAGAAATATTAGTTTCAGTTTTAGTGCTATTGCATGTTAGACCTACGCTTTATTTGATGTCAACATTTTCATATTAAAGACAGACATTTAAAGATCTTATCAGGCATGCTGGCAACTCATTCTTTGCTTTGCATGTTTTCGAAGAACAACGTTAAAGGAATTGCTTTTCGAAAGGCTTGAACGCAGGTTTTGTCTTCTGTTGTCAGAGAATTTTTGTATATAGGGAGGTCAGGATTCATCCATTTACAGAGAATATAAAGTGTGACTCAGTTTAAAGGAGTGTGTTCGCTGCACCCAGTGATGTGCACCCAGTGTTGCTCAACATTTTACATTTTTTCGGGCATAGATTTCAGCTATAACAAATGGGCTTTTTCAAGTCATTATTATACATCCACATTCACTGAGCTTCCTTTTCAGAGGTTTATGTTCATATTCCTGTTCTTGCCATCCTTTCAGCTTCACTTAGCCTTAGTGGCCGCTGTTCTACAGCATCTCAAAGACTTTTAACGTTGAAAAAAAAAAGTTAAATTCCACACACACACACACACACACACACACCCCAAAATCTCGTAGAAAGCTCTCCCAGAAGAGTGGAGGCTGTTAGAGGGTTTATTCAACTGAAACATGTTTTTGTCTGACTTTAGACGGGACAAATGGCAATTATAAATGGTACAAGTGGATACGCTGCATATGCAAAATACGTAGTTAGATGGTTCTCGTGGTAATGAGAGCAGACAGGGGTCAAAATGCAGGTAGGCAGGCTAACAAGGCAGTTCCAAATCATAATTCAGAGAACCAGGACAGAACCAAGAAATATATAGAAAAAATCAAAAAGAAACACAGAGACTTTACAAACAGCATCAATGAGACGTGGCTTGATGAATTGTATAAATACACTATATGAAGTATTGGGACACCTGACCATTATACCAACAGGGACTTTAATTACATTGCATTCATGTAGATAGGCTTTAACGTGGAGATGGTCCTACCTTTGCAGCTCCTTTGAAGGCTTTCTAGAAGATTTTGTGCTAATGTGTGCCCATTCATTCTGTAGAGAATTCATAAGATCAGGTGCTGATTTAGGCGAGAAGGTCTGGCTCACAATCTCTGTTCCAGTTCATCCCATAGGTGTTGGATGGAATTGGGGTCTGGGCTCAGTGTGGATCAGTTACGTAGAAAAGGAGTAGAAATGTTCTTCAACAAACTGTGTCCACAAAGTTGGATCCATGGCGTTGTCCAAAAAGTGTTGGTATACTGAAGCAATAATATTATCCTTCACTGAAAGTAAAGGACCACCTGAATTAAAAAAGTCTCAATACTTGTTCCATATACTGTAGGTTCAAAAAATTATCCAGGTTTGTGTAATTGGGATTAAGGGATCCAGGGAGGTGGAAAGAGACGATCCAGCCAGGCAGTTTTGAAGCTGCACAGTAAATGTATAATAATGTACACTGACAGCAAAGGTATTCTATTCAATTCTTATATATTCCATTCTATTCCATTTTATTGTGTCGTATTCTATTTGAAGTGGCTGAATAATATTCTACTAATGCTGGGCTATATTTTTTGTAGTATTTCATTTAGTAGTATGTTTTATGGGATGCGGCCATAGACATAAGGTCATACTTTTAGAGAGACAGGATGTATTGATTTCTTTATATGGTATAAATGAGCTAATATTAGTATGACACCTAATTCATTCTTTCCTTCCTGCCTAGCTGCAACATTTTGATAAATCTCAGCAGAACCGCATTTTAAACCAGCAACACAATGTTCTATACTGCAAACAAAGACTGACAATTTCTCATCGGGCTAAAGGGGATTTTTGTCTGTGATCTATAAAGCTCACACAAGTCAATACCAAAGACTGCCTTGTGAAAAGAGCATGGATAGAACTGCCTGTCTTCATAACCCTAGAGCCAAGGAACCTACAGTACCCTTCAAAAGTCTTAAGCACCAATGAAAATTGTTTGAAAGTGTTTATATCAGCAGTGGGTTTCTTTCTGCCAGCAAAAACACAAGTGAACATTAGAATGAACTCAAACCAACAAGAAAGCAGTAAAAAATATAAAGATTTCCTTTTTTCTACAAAGGAGTTGATATTTTGTGAGCTGGTTTGAATAACACATGTTTGGTCTCAGATTTCTGCTCATTGCCACCAGCCATTGTGTGGATTCATAAAATTGCACAAGCAGCTCCACCTAATTTAATCTAATGAAGTAAAACGAGCCAAACCAGGTTTTTGATTTGAATAAATTGAATATTGGACTTCCATGACTTCCAGGTCTGTAAATGGTTAGGGGAACACTTAAAACTGCATAAAACCACTCTTTACAGTAATAATGTTAATTGTATTTATTGTAATATTAATGTTTTAACACTAACTTAATACTACTGTCCGGTAGAAAAAAGGTTTTAAGCATAATCCTCCCATGGGCCTAAGACTTTTGCACAGTACTGTATCTAAATATTGTGTTGTAACAAATTTTTATCATTCAGTCTGATGTTTAAATGAGTGCAGCAAATACAGCAACATAGATAAAGTTTGGCTTTCCTTAGTGCTTGATGCACCATTACACCTTCCCCATTAACAGCTTTTCATCTTTGAGCATAAGAGCTAAATTACTAGATTACTGAATTACATTCTCAGTGCTGGTTTGTTCTGGGTACTGAGAGGCAAGCATTTTGCAAATTCCAAGCCTTCTATAGTCTTACTGAGCGTTCAAACCAGACGCGAATGACGTGACAAAATCGCGCTATTCGGGCGTAGTTAGACGCTTGAACATTTTGAGTTTACTCGTTTCATTCGCACGTCAAATTCGCCTCATGGGAGGGGCTTCTGCCAGGTGGTTCCAGTTGCGAAATACCGGACATGGATTTTGTGGAGAGGTGTGTGAAGGCAGCGTGTGTCCTCCACAACTTTATGAGGAGATCTGCAGAGGAGGACGCGCTGCAGCGTCTCGGTCGGGTTGCAGCCAATAATTCTGCCAGAGAGGCGAAATTGCAATTGGTAGCAGACCAACTTCTGCTAAGCTACATTAGCCAGTTAGCTCTGATCTAGTGCGGTCAAGCGATTAAAATTTTAAATCTAATTAATTACATGGTGGGGCAATTAATTAATCTAATTAATCGCATTTAATCGCACATACATGCAGACTTACAAGAAGCAGATTTTTTTTTGCCATTCATTATTGAATACAAGCCTTTAACTTGGTCATGGCATTTTTAATACTGACTGAACCAAACCTATGAATTAGGTTACAGTATGATAGTTTTGATAAAC